>SKCR01013884.1:0-11140 GCA_019454045.1 Zanthoxylum bungeanum
AGATACAATTAGATCAACAGTAAAGTAGTAAATAAACAAGCAAGATGATAAATATAGATGCAAAACTCAACACTTCTGTCTTCGTGTGGTACGTGGAGTTGTATCCCGAGTACAAATCATACTATCTCATCCATTCGGAATCGACTATGGAATTTACGTCCGGGTTTCCATCCTATATACCACAGATGTAGCCAGTAGAGTGGTCGAATTTTTTGTATGATAAATGTATGTCTAGCCGGATATACAAAATCAATCAACTGAAAAATCAGATGCAGAGTTAAAGTTTTAGCACATAAACTTTCTTTTCATTTCCGGGAAGTACAAAATCCTGAATTTGTTCCATTTACACTTCTTTATCAGGATCTCTATTTAAAAATACAGTCTTAACATCCATTTCATGCACATGTAAATCATAAAAGGAAGTCAAAGCAATCAATACTCTTATAGAAGATATTCTAGCTACCGGTGCATAAGTGCCAAAATAATCTACACTTTGTTTTGCCTAAATCATTTAGTCGCAAGCCTAACTTTAAAGGTTTGTATAGATCCATCAGTATTATATTTTCTTTTAAATACATATTTACATCCAATAGGTTTAGATCCTAGAGGCAAATCTACTATGGTCCAAATTCTATTAGCCATAAGAGAAACCATCTCATCTTTAATTGCCTCTTTCCAGATTACAACATTTCTTGAAGACATTGCTTCTTCAAATATTTTCGGATCATCCTCTAAATTTAGTAACATTGGTAGCTTGTTTTTTTCTTTTTCCCTGTTAACTTCAATAAAGAAGACAACATCTTGAGAATATATAAAATCAGGATCTAACTTCTTTAATTTCTTAGGTCTTTGACTTTTTTTTAGATTCATTAGGTATTACTTTCTCTGTCTGTTTGTTCATTGAGCATTATTTTTTACTTTTGTCATTGTTTAACTCTTATGTTTATCTAGAGATTTCAGTAGAATCGTCATAAGATAACTTATCTTCAAAGAATTCAATATCTTTGGATTCTACAATTACATTAGATTGTAAATCTAATAACCGATATGCTTTTGAATGTTGTGCATATCCAACAAATACACTTTTAAAGGCTATTGGTCCTAACTTAGTCTTTTTAGGATCTGAAACCTTATAATAAGCTAAACAACCTCATACCCATAGGTATCCAAGATTAGGCTTCATAATATTTCAAATTTCATACAGAGATAATTTTAATTTCTTAAAAGGTATTCTATTGTGCACATGATATGTTGCAAGTAAAGCTTCTCCCCACAAATTTAAAGGTAGTTTGACATTTAACAATATGACATTAACCATTACAACCAAGGTCTCATTTTTCTTTTGAGCCAAACTATTTTGTTATGGTGTACATGGAGCACTTGTTTGGTGAATAATTCCATTATTTTCACAGAAAGCAATAAACTCATTGTCAAAATATTCACCACATTTACACTTCGTAGAGATTTTATTCTTTCCCCTTTATGATTTTAAACCTCATTTTTATAAAGTTGAAACATATTAAATGCTTCACTTTTGGCATTTATAAAAATGATAAAATATTTATTTCCTCCTCTAGTTAACATGTCATTCAATTCACAAATATCTGAGTGCACCAATTCCAAAACATATGTATTTATACTTATTTTGGAAAAATATTTCTTGGTCATTTTAGCTTGTATACATATTTCACATTTTTCTTTTACTTCATTAATTTCAATTACCTAAAATTAACATATCCTAAATGATTATACCATAAAGTAAAAGAGTCAAGCATATAAACGAAAACATGTGTATTATTATTATTATTATTATTATTATTATTATTATTATTATTATTATTAATCAAAGTATTACAGATGCTAAGTTTGAACATCCCCTGATAAGAGTACTTTTTCCCAACAAAGACTCCATTCTTAGACAAGATTAACTTGTCCAAATCTAAGACAACTTTTATACCCCTTTTACATAATAAATTAGCATACACAATATTCTTCCTAATTTATGGTACATGTAACACATTCACCAGAATTAGTTTCTTGCTAGAGGTAAATTGAAGTTCTACACTTCCACTTCCAAGGACCTTGGCAGAATCGTTATTCCCCAATAAAACCTCATGTTCCTCATTTGAATCTTCATATTGTTTGAATTGGGACCTATCATTACATACATACACTATGGTGTTGGATTTGTCTAAGCATCCCAAGATCATATCAAGCATTGAAAATACAAAGTGAATACAACGAGGGAGTTGCGGAATACTCACATCGATCGGTTGAGCGAGGCGGCTACGAACAAAAAACGTTCTGCCTCCTCAAGAAGTCACAACAGTGGGCTTCTTGCAGACCTCAAAATCGGCTTCAATCTTCCTCCATCAAGCTCCAAGCTTTATCATGGAGATTTCAAGCTCATGGGTGGACTTCCCTATCACCTTCGCATGTCTCTCGGAGTGCTAGCTCTTGATGTTTTTGCCACAAAAACATCACACTTTGCTTCCCTTACTCACGGTTTTGCCCAGAAAAACAGTGAAGAAATGGCCAAAATGCCGAAGGAGAGAGAGATGAAGAAATTGGCTCCAATTTTCGTGAACCAAAGAGAGAAAGAGATGGATATGTGTTGTAATGTGTTAAGTGTATCTAATACACTTCCTTTGATTTCAAAAATCAAAATAAAAGATATACAAATGATTAAAATAACAATAAATGTCATTCAAGCTTTCAAAACTTTCCATCAACTCACATCACTCATGAATAGTGACTGGTGTCAATCACTCAAAGTGAAAGACATCTATCACTAGATTGACGAATGATGTGACGCTAGATGTGACTAGCGATTTGACGCGTGATGTGATTTACATGCCGCACTCGAATTCGAAATGCGAATGCGCTCGCAAACACTCTCGGGCTCGGGTTCGCTAATTCCAAATTAACAAATTTTCTGTTGCGACGCAATTAAATGATTATGCCTAGCGAAATCACTTTTCACGTCGCTAACAAATTAATTCTAAATTAACTCGTTTCGCCCGAATTAAAATCTAATTTTAATTCCGCCTCGAAATCCAATTTTGTATAATATATCGAATATATTAATTAATCGATTAATTCCAAATTAATCATTTTTCTCTCTTTAATGATATTTTATCCCAGATAAAATATCTCGCAATTGATCCCAGATTAATTTTCTCTCTCATCTAATTAATCCCAGATTAATTAAAAGTGCGAGTCATACGTCATCAGTGAATCTTCGGGAAGCGACCCATGAGATCCTCGGATATGTTGGCAGTAAATTCGGTCGTCGGACTATCCGAACACGTAAGTACCTAGTACTACGTTTATACCGATTTACAAGACAAGGTTGGCTTCTAGCAAAACGCCATGCCTACCCAATTCTCCAGAAATATCCTTACAGGAATATAAGGATCTATATCAGGCATAGTATACGTAGTATTGCGTATTTCGATCTAGTATCGGATGATCACGTGCTAGGCCTGGGGCTGGAATTATGTCTGCCCCATACGAAACACATGTCGGATGTCTGGTAACTAGTCTCTATAATCGGATAAACATGACCTTGTCATTTTATCCCGATGACTGAAGTACAAAAGAGTACTAGTACCGTATCCTACGTGACCATCATCTCCATATGAATGAAGTGATATATCCGTCTTGACATCACACCCAACACACTACGATTCTCAATATACACAGCTGAGGCGTACACAGAACCTGTTAAAGCCTTGGATGACCAAAATCAAAGTATATTGATTGTCGCAAGTATTAGTGTTGCAAGTCTCAGGTTAAGACCAAATTCACCTACCCTAATTTCGGACTTCCATAGACACATAGTCATACTACCAATGGAATTCCGAGGGGGTCTATCCAGAGCGAAGCTGTTTCCCGTACCATCGGTAAAACACAACCTCCTATTACACTTGCATGAGTATCATGTACCCAAATATATGAGAACTATGCCGTTATGCCCTCACAACGTGCACAAGTGTAATACTAGTCTTTTACGTATTTATCAATGTCCAATCTCGATAATACTCTGACTAGAGATATTTAATGATTTATCCTTCGTAGACTGATACTGTCTCATATCATTCTTAATCCAGGAACAAATCATAAGGACCTCCTATCATTTATACATCTTGGTGATCTAATCACAAATGATAAGAGAACAATCTCCTTTGTCACATAGTTAATTTGTACAACAACACCATGATCTGTACAAATAGTGACGCTATGGGTCATAATTGTCCAACAATCTCCCACTTGGCTTATAGCCAGTCACTCGAGTGTCCTACACCCGAACTATGTACGGTTGGCTCAAACTGCTGAGGAAAGACTTTCGTCAGCGGATTTGCATGATTATCATCTGATGCGATTTATTCGATCATCACATCTCCATGATATATGATCTGAACGAATCAGATGAATATCAATGTATGTATCTGGATAATTGATGAGACCATTAATTCTTTAGCCTGTGCTGTAGCCTAGCTCAGCTGCTAACAGAACTATATCTAATCTAATTAGATTTATTATCGACCCAGAAGGCTTCTATTGCCGCCTCAGCTGCAGCAATAACCTGCATTTGTTGTTTATTCGGTAACAATATCTTGCTTGGAAGATTTCCAGCTCATTGTTCTGTTATTCAAACTGTATAGTACCGTTTGCGACTTGTAGTCGTTTTATCGGTTTAGGAAACTTGCAGTAGTGATCCTAGTCACTTCAAGTTCTCATTCTCCACAGTATAAGAAATCATCCTTAGATCTCTAAGATACTAATGGATGTTCTTAACTTCAATCTAGTCACTATCACTTGGATTGGCCTGTTTATGACTTCATATGCTCAAAGCGTATGAGACACCAGGTAACGTACATTTTTCAATGTACGAATTCTCGGAGAGTTTTTCCGAAAGCCAAGCTTTCACTGATCGTTATTATGGGAATATCATTTCTAAGAAATGACATATATCATTTCCAAGAAATGACATATTATCATTATTTATAGGACATTTATTGTCAGTGCGCTCCCACTAACCTCCTTATATACACAAGAATCATTTCGTTTTGAATTAAATCATAAACTATTATGATTACATCAAAACGATAATTCTAAGAACCTATGCTTGCTTCAATCCAAACATGGATCGAATAACCCGCAAACCTTATTTGCTAGTTTTGGTACGACAAAACCGACAGGATGTTGTAAACATCCTCCGAAAGGTTTCCGTTTAAGGAAAGCGATTTTCCCGTTTAGCTGACATATTTCATAAATGAAACATGCAGCATTATCAAGCATTATCCAAATGGATTTACCGTGGCAACAGTTAAAAGGTTAAATCGTAATCGACATAATGTTGATAACGATACCTTTCCGCTAAAAGCCTAGCTTTGTACGTTGGTTTGTTGCCATCCATGTATGTCCTCCTTGAAGACTTATATAGTACCAATAGGCGCAATGCCTTATGGTACATCAACTAGTATCCAAACTTGTTGATATACATGGAATCCAATTCAGATATCATGGCACTTTTCCATAATAGGGAGTCGATACCTTGTATCACTTCCTCATACGTAGTCGGTTGGTATACCTCAATAAGATAGACATCTTTACGAGGTGAGATCAGAAACCCATACCCCAGGTTGTTTTCTGATTCTCTCCGACTTACGTGGTTCTTGTGTATTCGAAGATTACTGGTATAGTTTCATCCTTGATGAACTATTTATGTTCCATTAAGATTCAGTGCCTGGAATAGTATTACTCCGATTTTCATCGAGTTTTACTATCCTCCCACTTACCACTGCATATAGGTATTCCTCTTAGGAAAGCCGCATGGTGAGCAACAATTATATTGTTCTCTGGTGAGATGTATAAGTATTATACTTAGGTTTCCCTAGGATAACCTATAATTGGCACTTATCCGATTTGGGTTTTAGTTTGGTATCATCCAAACATATGCCTAGCATCCTAAATTATCAGGAATTAGAAACTTGGTTTATTTCCTGTTCATATCTAATATGAAGTATGTCAAACATATATTTATGGAACCTTATTCAAAATAAGTTCTGCACTGTTAATGTGTATCCGTTGAAGGAAATGGTAGCTCATAGCGACTCATGATTAACCTTATCATGTCCAACAAAATTCGGTTACTCTGGTTCGGACACACCGTCAGGATGACGTGTTCCGGGAGGAGTCCTTTTTGAAAGAATACTATAATATTTCAAGTATATTAGAAACTTATTTCTTAAATATTTTTTTTTATCATGGTATAACCGTGATGATTTAATACTTTAGCCGATCTGTTTGTCTATTTCGTGTCGAAACTGTAAAAGTTTCCGATTTGTGTTTCAAAAGAAACACATAACCACAACGCGATGCCACATCCGTAAAGGTCACGAAATATTCATATCCACATCTAGCCTGGCTAGACATGGGCCCACTTGCTTCACTATGAATAAGGGCTAACAGACCGGTGACATTTGCACTTTTACCAAGTAAATAGTGTTTTAGGCACTTTGCCCAATAAACTAGATTCGTAGACTTTATTTGAATAGAATCAAATCAGTCCAAGTATCCACTCTTCGAAAGTGTGGATATACGAGTCTTGTTTGATTGTGTCCCAGACAACAATGCCACAATATGTTTCTTCTGATCAAATCAGTTTGAGCTATTTGTTTGTCATGTTATATATTTGAGATTTATTTATATTCAAAATATAAATTCTGTTATTCACATCTAATGTGTTTATCTCAATATCATCTTTATATAATAAAACACTTTAGTGTTCTAGAATATAAAGGTTCACCCGCAGCGGGTTATACACTGATACAGAGATAATGTTTCTAGTCAAACTAGTTACATTATAACAGTTTCCAAATTTAGGTACGTACCCGAAGGTAGTTCCTAAACTTAGGTATCTACGGTTAAAACAGTGACTTTCGTCCCGTTTCCGATTCGCAGATTAATCTCAATGAAGTCAGTTTCCTGCTCATAGTAGATTTTGAACATCAATGTATATTTATGTATCACACTAAGTATTTAAAATCTAATTTTAATACTAGTAGTGAACATATTTATGACAAACATATTTGAAGTCAGAGCCTTGCCCAGTCTTCAATTCCTTTATGTCTGCTATGTCCAAATGGCAGTCATGCTTCCGCGATCCCGTTTGCCACATTTTAGGCAGACATTTTGGGATATGTCCTTTATCTTCCCAGAAGATTATAATGATTTTGCATTTGCCTTTTCCACATCTCAGAAGCGTTCGGCCTAGCCTGAGCCTTCTAGAATGTCGAAGTAAGGTGCGCCTTGCGCTACTTGCCTTATTGCAAACTTTGGCTTTATCTCCTTGAGAATAGCCATTAACTCTCCAAGAGTTATTATTGCAATTTAGTACTTCTTAGATCTAATGATAGATCTTTGAAGATCCTTCAATTTCATTATCATACTTTAAGGATCTAATCCTTTGATTAAGAAATTAAGGAGTCTAATACGACAAGTATAATGGATTAAGCACTAAAGTTATCATCACATAAATCTTCCAAAGATTATGCTCTACTATTTACTTAACTCCGGGCTTAGGCCTAATATGTTATTTTATCAAATAAAGTAACTTATTAGTTTCCAGGACCATCCTGAAATTTTATTCTCAATTTGAAAAATTAAACCATTTAAATACATTTTCCCCAGGATTATGTTTTAAATGTTAACCTTTCAATTTTATCTTGATTCTAATAGTCCAACTATTTAATCAACGATTTAGGTACTATTTATTATAATGATTATTACAGTCCAACTATTTAATCAACTATAATTTAATAGGTTGAATACAGTCCAACAGTTAATTAAATTAACAATTTAAATATTAGTCCAACTAACATTTAATATATTTGACGAATGATATTTGATTTGAGCGCGTATGACAAGTAATTAAACGAATATTGCAAATTCAATTCTTGCCTCCCACTATTTTTCGGCGAGCCTCTAACCCTCTGTCGAGTACTCGGGAAACCGTGTTTCCTAGTGGACTAGGATCCCGTTAAATATCACACGATCTTGACTTTGGCCAACAAATTGTATGATAATTAACTAGGTAGATCTCTAAGATCAATTCCTAGATCCAGTAGGGGGACATCCAAGTCCGAAACATATATCTATATATGCCAATATATCCAATATATTACCTAACCTTTTTCCTCTGAATCAACTAAGCCTTGGCTTTGGCACAACAAACTTAGTGATCCCAGTTAAGCGTGACCCATTGACCATGGAAAGCTTCGTAATCAATGTCGATGGACAAGAAGTGGTCTTGACTTTGGCCAACAAACCACAACTTGGACAAGACACCAATATGGAACAAAGCTCTCGTGATTCAAACACATCCTCGACGGACAAAGGCCTTGACTTTGGCCAACAAACCAATGCCAGTCTTAGATCTTGAGTAAGAATCACTCAATGGAAGGAAAAACGCTTAATATTGTATGAGGGTTTTTCGAATGCAAATTGGCAACCAATTTATTATCTTTGTCAAGGTCTCATCATTATACACCTTTAAACATGCATTCTAAACACATAATAAAGCGTGTATAAATAAATAATAATGATATGTGGATGGATACTTTACACATTGATCCTAGATCAAATCTCTCCCTTTCCTCTCTCCCGCTAGCACAAGTATTTACTTCTACCCGTTACACTACACTTCTAAAGAAACCTCATTTACATTGAGGGGAATAAGTGAGAAGAGAATACAAAGAGTAAGGAGGTAATAAGGCTGGACACGCAGGTCCAATTAATAAATTCCAAATTTATTACAATAATTTCTAAAATTGCCCCACCCATCTAATATCCATCCGATATACATTATTCATGCATCGCAACCTTGTATTCACACAAGCATGTTATCAATCAATCTAATCAAATTAATTAATCTGATAATTAATGACCATCCAATGTTCAAACAACGATTTGATTTTGCGCGAGTCAAACTCGTTTTGCGAATAAGTACTCAAAGTACGAATTATCGAATTAAATTAAACTACATAATTAAATCCAATTCAATTTGTATTTAATACTAATTCACTATTTAATTCCAAATTAAATATTACACTTTATTAATAAACCTTTACGACTTAAATTTCAAATTAATCGTTACGGGTCTCAAAGCCCGATTAACGTCCAACGTTTATTTAATTAAAGTCCAATGGGCTTTTAATTAATTTCTTAAGGCATGGACTTTTGGTCAACTCGGGTCAAACCCAATAACCAAAGTCCAATCAAGGAGTAACCCCATAAGCCTAGAAATCAATTTAGGCCCATTAGGCCGAATTAAAATAATTAAGGTCCATTAGTCGCATTTGGGCTTTATGGAAGCGGTTTTGGGCCCAATTGGATCCAACCAATTTCGCCTAAAACCATCTTGGTACAACCAAGCCCAATAAGCCCAATAACAATTTTCAAGCCCAATTTTACAAAATAGGCCCAACATAATTAAATTACAAAACCCAATTTCACAATTTAATTACATAAAGTGTATTACACAATTAATTACCCAATTAACATTTCTAAAACATCAATTAGCCTAATTAATCATGCTCTTTAACATCAAATAGTGTCCAACACAATTTAACAAAAAATCAAACCCAATCATGTTTATCAAAGTCTCGGCTTTGGAGGGGATTTTATGTCCAAATCAAATTCATTCCAATTAAATTCAATTCAACATTAAATTAATATTCCCAATTGATTTCCAACACATCCAATGATCAAAAAATCAAAAATCCAAGACATTAGAGCTTCTTATCCATTCGGCCAAGCTAAGGATTTTGGGGAAATTTGTTCCAAACAATTTTTCTTCAAATTGATCCAATCAATCTTCAATTCAACAATATTTAAGCATACTAAATCATCCAATTTCATTAAATCATGCTCAAATTCATTTTACCCAATTTTAAGCCCAAAATCATTTTCATGCTCAACCTTACTCTGATACCATTGTTGGATTTGTCTAAGCATCCCAAGATCATATCAAGCATTGAAAATACAAAGTGAATACAACGAGGGAGTTGCGGAATACTCACATCGATCGGTTGAGCGACGCGGCGACGAACAAAAAACATTCTGCTTCCTCCAAGAAGTCACGGCAGTGGGCTTTTTGCAGTCCTCAAAATCGGCTTCAATCTTCCTCCATCAAGCTCCAAGCTTTGCCATGGTGATTCGAAGCTCATGGGTGGACTTCCATATCACCTTCGCATGTCTCTCGAAGTGCTAACTCTTGATGTTTTTGCCACAAAAACATCACACTTTGCTTCCATTGATCACAGTTTTACCCAGAAAAACAGTGAATAAATAGCCAAAATGCCGAGAGAGAGAGATGAAGAAATTGGTTCCAATTTTCATGAACCAAGGAGAGAGAGAGATGGATATGTGTTGTAATGTGTTAAGTATATCTAATACACTTCCTTTGATTTCAAAAATCAAAATAAAACATATACAAATGATTAAAATAACAATAAATGTCATTCAAGCTTTCAAAAGCTTTCCATCAACTCACATCACTCATGAATAGTGTGTTGGATAATATGACCCATAGCGTCACTATTTGTACAGATCATAGTGTTGTTGTACAAATTAACTATGTGACAAGGAAATTGCACTCTCATCATTTGTGATTAGATCACCTTAGATATATAAATGAAGAGAGGTCCATATGATTTTTCCTGGATTGAGATGATATGAGACAGTATCAGTCCATGAAGGATTAATCATTAAATATCCCTAGTCGTAGTATTATCGAGACTGGACATCGATAATGCGGAATAGGCTAGTATTGCACTTGTGCGCGTTGTGAGGGCACAACATCATAGTTATCATATATTTGGGTATTGGATACTCATGCAAGTGCGATAGGAGGTTGTGTTTCACCGATGGTATGGGAAACAGCTTCGCTCTTGATAGACCCCTCGGAATCCCATTGGTATTATGACTATGTGTCTATGGGAGTCCGACATCAGGGTAGGTGTGTATGGTCTTAACCTGAGACTTGCACCGCTAATGCTTACGACAATCAATATGCTTTAGTTGAGGTCGTCCAGGGACTCTAACCGGTTCTGTGTACGCCAATGCTGGGTAT
>SKCR01013885.1:0-11132 GCA_019454045.1 Zanthoxylum bungeanum
ATGGAGCAGTGAATTACAAGGGAGCCGGAATTGGGATCGTGATAGTAACCCCCGAGGAGAGACTTTGCCTTTGCCAAGAGGTTGGCATTCAGAGTGACTAATAACATGGCCGAGTACGAAGCATGTGCTTTTGGTTTGACAGCATTGATAGCCTTGAAGGCCGGAAGTGTTGTGAAATCTACGGAGATTCTATGTTGGTAGTCCAGCAGATGCGAGGAGAATGGGAATTGAAGGAAGAACGGTTGAAACCTTACCTTTTTCACCTCAGAAAATTGGCACAGGTTATCCCCGAGTGTAAGTTTCAGCACCTACCAAGAGAAGAGAATCAGATGGCAGACGCATTGGCTACACTAGCAGCGACTTGGGAAAATCCAGAGAAGTTAGTGATGAGACCGTTGGTACTGACAACAGTAAGTAAACCTGCTTATGAGATAGAAAGAATTCTGGAAGTTGAGGTTGACGACGGTAAACCTTGGTATTATGACATTCAGAGGTATCTGGAACATGGTGAATTCCCGGAAGGGGCGGGCAGAAAAGACAGAATAGCCATTCAGAAGTTAGCTTCCCAGTATGTGACTTTGAAAGGGGAACTGTACAAGAGGCAGGCAAAACGGTATTCAGTTGAAGTGTTTGAGAAAGGAAGAAGCTCAACATGTAATGGAAGAGGTACACGCCGGGGTATGCGGTCCGCACATGAACGGGTTGAATCTGTCCCGCAAGATAGTGAGACAAGGTTTTTATTGGTCAACCATGGAAACAGACTGCGCGAAGATGGTAAAACACTGTCATGATGTCAAGCACATGGTAATTTGAACCACTTACCGCACACAGAATTACACGGGTTATCAGAGCCGTGGCCTTTCTCAGCATGGGGAATTGATATGATTGGGGAAATTTGACCAAATGCATCAAATGGGCATCGCTTCATAGTGGTGGCAGTAGATTACTTCTCAAGTGGGTGGAAGCCGAATCATTCCGTAATGTTACAGCGAAACAGATGGCAAGGTTCATAGCTCGGAACCTCATTTGTCGGTATGGTATGCCGCATCATGTAGTGACAGACAACGGGGTCCAGTTTCAAGGAGAGACGAAGGCAATGTTACAAAGGTATGGGATAGGCCACCACAAGTCATCACCGTACAGGCCGCAGGCAAATGGGGCAGTTGAGGCAGCCAACAAGACTATAAAGACAATTTTAGCTAAGATGACAGAGAATTGCAGAGATTGGGCCGAGAAATTACTGTATGCTTTGTGGGGGTACATAACTTCAGTAAGAACAGCAACAGGGTCCACACCTTACTCCTTAGTCTACGGAATGGAAGCAGTATTGCCAATAGAAATGGAAATACAGTCCCTGAGGGTATTAGCAGAGGCAAAATTACCGGAACATGAATGGGCCGCACAGAGGTTTGATCAGTTAGCACTGTTGGATGAGAAGAGAACGAAGTCTTTGTATCACATGCAGTTGTATCAGAAGAGACTAGCCGGGCATTCAACAAGAAAGTACGCCCCACCAAGATCAAAAAAGGTGATTTTGTACTTAAGCAGTCGAGGCCGTCGACTACAGATCCGAGAGGAAATTCAGGCCGAACTGGGAAGGACCTACATCGTTCAGAAAGTCATGGGAAATGGAGCAGTGAAGTTGTCAGATCTCGAGGGAAATGAATTCACAGAACCAATCAATGTCGACAGGCTGAAGCTGTACTTTGCTTAAGAAGACTTGGTCGCCAGTGGAAGACCTAACCCAACGGAACGAGGAAACTCATGCATACATGCATACACGTAACCTATATTGCATCTTTTGTGTTTGTGCTGTTTTGTGTAAACAGGTGATGAAGAAGGAAAAGAGCAAGGCCAATATCAGCTGAGGAGCGAGGCTCCACATCACTTCATGTCAGCTTGGGGGCGAGGCCCATATCAGCTGAGGAGCGAGGCTCCATGTCACATTATATCAGCTCGGGGGCGAGCCCCATATCGGCTGAGGAGCGAGGCTCCACATCACATCATGTCAACTTGGGGGCGAGGCCCGTATCAGCTGAGGAGCGAGGCTCCATGTCACATTATATCAGCTGGGGGGCGAGCCCCATATCGGCTGAGGAGCGAGGCTCCACATCACATCATCAGTTCGAGGGCGAGGTCCCTACAGTCAGCGGTGTTGGGTCGAGGTGCCCAGGGTTGAGGTGCCCCCGTTGTCAGTTGTAGTTCCGGGTCGAGGTGCCCAGGGTCGAGGTGCCCACTACATCATCAGTTCGAGGGCGAGGTCCCTATAGTCAGCGGTGTTGGGTCGAGGTGCCCAGGGTCGAGGTACCCCCGTTGTCAGTTGTAGTTCCGGTCGAGGTGCCAAGGGTCGAGGTGCCCACTACATCATCAGTTCGAGGGCGAGGTCCCTATAGTCAGCGTGGTGTTGGGTCGAGGTGCCCAGGGTCGAGGTGCCCCCGCTGTCAGTTGTAGTTCCGGGTCGAGGTGCCCAGGGTCGAGGTGCCCACTACATCATCAGTTCGAGGGCGAGGTCCCTATAGTCAGCAGTGTTGGGTCGAGGTGCCCAGGGTCGAGGTGCCCCCGTTGTCAGTTGCAGTTATTGGGACGCGTCCCAGGATCGAGATCCGCTGCAGTATCAACTCAACTTGAGGTGGCAGCCGAGCCAGGTAAGTAAAAATGCATTGCATAACTTTGATAGGATTGTTCAAAGTCACACACTGCACAAGTCCCATCAAAGTGAGGGCGACTGTAGGCATTGCATTTTCGCATGTGAAACCCGATGATGAGTCTCAATTGGAGGCACTACCTTTTTAGCTAAGGATATTGCGGGAAACAGAGGTCGGAAGGGGAAATTCGGAAAAGTATATCATCAAGTTCATTCCACAAGTTCACTGTCTTCGTTGGTGCTGCGTTCGTTACTTCGTTCGAACCTCGTGCAGATTGCGGACGTTCGTGCCGCGTGCGAGAGGAGGCGTTCGAACGGAGCCGGTAATTCTGGTTTTGCTGCTAGCCTCACACCTCAGCCCATTTAGCCCCCCAAAGCCCATAAAACACATCCCAAATTAAAAAAAAATATTAAACATTAAATAAAATATTTAAATCATTTACCAATTAAATAAAACATAAAATAAAATCATGCCTAATATAAATAAATCAAATATATTATATACTAAAACTAAAAATAAGATTTGCCTAATTAAAATCAATCTTAACCAATTAAAGCCAATCACATATTTGACTTCCTAATTCAATAAGATATACACCAATTTAAATATTGCAACTTCCTAAATTAAAATATTTTGTCCCCCCCTCAATCCTTTGATTTCCTTGTTTAAAACTAAATCATATCCTAATTAAATGCACAAAATCCCTTCCCTTGTCAACCCTAACCCTTCTCTATATAAACCACCCTTCACCAAGCCTCTTGAAGTCCTCTAGTTCACGTATATACACAAAAAAAGAAGCCTTCCCATTGACGCCCATTGTAAGCAAGAAACAACAAGAATTTCTCTCATTCTCCTCCCTCCATAGCCGAAAATAACAAGCCTTCCTAAAGCCACTGAAACCAGCCCCTGCACCCCTCTAAAACACGCCCAAGTAGCCCCCTAAATCACCTTAAAATAGCAGCCCAAATCACCTTAGAGCAGCAGCAAAAATCCTCCCAAAACAGTCCCCAAAATCCCAAAAACAGTAACATAAAAACTACATAGATAATCTTAAAAATAATCACATATAATTGCACTAAAAACCCACACAAACTTGGAATAGTTTATTGGAAACGTTAAAACAGGTAGCCCGTGCAGTGATCAGCAAGACAGAAGCCGAATAGGAGCAGAACGGAGTTCGAACCGCAAGCAAAACAGCAAAGCAGTGAGCTAGGACGCTGAACCAGTGAACCAGAAAAGTTGCGGAGGCTGTACCCCTTCCGATCTTCGTGGAACGCGAGTCCGAGAGACGGCTTAAAAGGTTAGACCTGAGGGTATCTTTCACACTGTTTTCTTTTTCCGTATTATTTATTAAGTATTACTTGTATGATTGTCATGTTGGAATGCATGTTGTGGTCTTTGAGTAGATAAACATGCATGAATTATGAAATGTAATATGTTGTGGGTATTGGATGAATGAGAGATGTGTCAACTCTCGCGGTATAATCGGATGGAAACCCGGACATAAATTTCATAGCCGATTCCGAATGGACGGTAATATGATCTGTACTCGGGCCACAACTCCACGTACCGCTTGGGTAAACGGCACCATCTTTCTTTTGTTGTGTTACTTTTGTTTATTTAGCTCTCTTTACCTGAATTCAATATGTTGTTTAGTTATGCATGATTCAACCAAGCGCATGGGCTTAGTGAGTTTAGTCCAAAGGTCCTCCATTTGGGAGACAAAGAGCCGAAAAGGCCACCTTTGTGACACTACTTCGCCGCGCCGGTTGATGTGTGTTCGGTTGGATGCGAGATACGTTCAATCGGGCATACTTAGTTTGATATTATTATCTTTTATGTATGGTTCAATCAAGCGCATGGGCTTAGTAAGTGGAATGAAAGATCCCTTATGGGGAGGGGTTAAAACCCGTTACCACGATGCTTTGCCGCGCCGGTTGATGTGTGTTCAGATTGGATGTAAGATGTGTTCAATCGGGCATACTTGGTTGATATGATTGGTTCTATTCTTGTATGTGTGATGTGACGCGCATGTGCTTAGTATGTTGGTCTAAAGGTCCTCTCTTTGAGAGATCAAGAGCCCCAAAAGGTCACCTTTACGGCAGTACTTCGCCGCGCCCTTTTATTTTGTGTTTATGTATTGCGTGTTGGATAATATGACCCATAGCGTCACTATTTGTACAGATCATGGTGTTGTTGTACAAATTAACTATGTGACAAAGGAAATTGCACTCTTATCATTTGTGATTAGATCACTTAGATGTATAAATGATTAGAGGTCCTTATGATTTATTCCTGGACGGAGAATGATATGAGACAGTATCAGTCCACGAAGGATTAATCATTAAATATCCCTAGCCGGAGTATTATCGAGACAGGACATCGATAATGCAGAATAGGCTAGTATTGCACTTGTGCGCGTTGTGAAGGCACAACGGCATAGTTCTCATATATTTAAGTATTGGATACTTATGCAAGTGTGATAGGAGGTTGTGTTTCACCGATGGTACGAGAAACAGCTTCGCTCTGGATAGACCCCTCGGAATCCCATTGGTATTATGACTATGTGTCTATGGGAGTCCGACATCAGGGTAGGTGTATTTGGTCTTAACCTGAGACTTGCACCGCTAATGCTTACGACAATCAATATACTTTAGTTGAGGTCGTCTAGGACTCTAATCGGTTCTATGTACGCCAACTGCTGGGTATATTGAGAATCGTAGAGTATTGGGTGTGATGTCAAGACGGAAGTATCACTTCAGTCATAGTGGAGATGATGTCACGCAGGATACGGTATTAGTGCTCTTAAGTGTTGCGCAACCATCGGGATATTATGACTAGGTCATGCATATCCGATTATAGAGACTAGTTACCAGACATCCGACATGTGTTTCGGATGGGGCAGACACTTATCCAGCCCCAGCCCTAGCACGTGACTATCCGATACTGGACCGATATATACACAATACTTGGTATACTACGCTTGATACAGATATTAAATATTCTTAGATGAATATGACCGGAGAATTGGGTAGACTTCGTGCTTTGCTAGAAGCCAATCGTGTCTCGTAAATCGGTAGAACGTAGTACTTGGTACGTACGTGATTCGGATACTCCGACGACCGTATTTACTGCCGAATTATCCGGGGATCTCATGGGTCGCTTCCCAAAGATTCACCGATGATGTATGACTCGCACTTTTATTAATCTGGGATTAATATGATGAGAGAGAAAATTAATCTGTGATTAATTACAGAGATATTTTATCTGGGATAAAATATCAATTTATAGAGAGAGAATGATTAATTTGGAATTAATCGAGGAATTAAATATTTGATATATTAAATGAAATTGGATTTCGACGCGGAATTAAAATTAGATTTTAATTCGGGCGAGCGAATTAATTTAGAATTAATTCGTTAGCGACGTGAATAGTGATTTCGCTTGGCGTAATCATTTAATTACGACGCGACGGAAAATTCGTTAATTTAGAATTAGCGAATCCGAGCCCGAGATTATTTGCGAGCGCATTCGCATTTCGAATTCGAGCGCGGCTCGTCTAATCAAGCGTCAAATCGCTAGTCGAATCTAGCGTCACATCAAGCGTCAAATCATGTCACTTTGAGTGATGTGACACTTGATTGATTGATGATATTGATTGATTGCTAGTGATGGATGTGATTGGTTAGTTAAAGAGTGTTAAACACTCAGCTCACATTTGTCATTTGGAATGACAAATTTGCCCATTTGACTTTTTTTTTTGGTATATGTTTTTTTGGAAAAACATATTACAAAACAATTTTATCACAATTAAAACTCTCCTCTCTTTCTCTCCCTCTCTCCTCACGCATTTTCTGGTTTCAAAACAGGCAGTCCACTGCCGTGAACACAAAGGAAAATGGGGAAGCAAAGTGTGGTTTTGTGGCAAAACAAGAGTGCTAGCACGCTCCGGGATAATGCGAAGGTGATAGGGAAGTCCCCCCATGAGTTGGGAACCATTTCGGAAAGCTTGGAGCTTGATTTTGGTGACCAAAACCGAACCAGTGGCTGTGTTTTGCTGCTACTGCGTGAGCAGTTCATGAAGGGCAGTGAGCTCGTTTTTGTTGCCCAAATCGTCTCTCAACCGCTCGATGTAAGTATTCCGCAACTTCGTCGTTGTATTCGCTTGTGTTTCATGCTTAGATTTGATCTTGGGACCTATAGAAAATCTAACATTGCGTCTCATTTCATGCATCAGGTCTGTTCCCGTTCGAACGCGTTTACGAACGCAACTCGAACGCGCATGTATTTTGCCTTGTCATGCATCAGGTCTCCCTCATGTTCGAACGCGTTCACGAACGCCATACGAACGTAGGCATTCTGTTTCATTTCCGTTCGAACGCGTTAACAAACGCTATACGAACGTGAGCATTCTGTTTTATTTCTGTTCGAACGCGTTATCAAACGCCATACGAACGAGAACCTTCTGTTTACCCTTCGAACGCGTTTACGAACGCTATACGACGCCCACGCACTTTCTTAGTTTCATAATGCATCAGGTCTGGTTCCGTTCGAACGCGTTCTCGGACGCTACACGAACGCGAACCTTCTGTTTACCGTTCGAACGCGTTACGAACGCTACACGAACGCGAACCCACTGAATCGAGTCATCTTCATTAGATTTCATGCATAGTTTTCCTAGTAGCCATCCCCACATGTATGAATACAACTATGTAATGAATTACAATCCATATGCTTGTGTCCTGATAACATTTGAGTATTATTTCTTGTGGTATATCGGATGGAAACTCAGACGTAAATTCCGTAGCCGATTCCGAATGGACGGTAGTGCGGTCTGTACTTGGGATACAATCCACGTACCACTTGGAAAAGTGCCCATATGTATGTTTGTATGGTTAATATGTGTGCTTTTGTTTTCTTGAATGTAATATGCAAATAAAGTTGTATGTTTGTTGCTATTTTGATATATGTTAACCATGCGATTTTAGATATGAGATATATGTGAAATGTGTGCATAAGTTTTATTTTGCATATGAGAATTTAGAAGCATGATACTCTTGGAAATAAGTGTTACTTAAGCCTGATTAAATTATTACATAAACCCTTTCATTACAAGTGACATGAGTAAGGGACCATTCCGAACCCAACGGTTTGAGGTCTTCCCTTGCGAGAGGTGAGTGCGGCCTTAAATCTTTGTCCCGGTTCACACCGGGTGGCGACTCCATGTTATTTCGTACTTCCCAACTAGTGCCGCGAGCCTAGAAACGGCGTCGCCCAGGTCCTGTTTCCTACAGTCACACTATTTAGTGAGCAAAGTATGGTAGAGATTAGATTGTCGTCCAAAAACTCATACATGCGACCAATCCTTGACAATAATAAAAACGTGTATGTGAAATGCAAGCACAAGATATACTAAAGGTTTTTATCACACACACTCATGCACATATAGCATCAAAAAAATAAAAAACATATTACACATGCATAAACATATATCATACATATCAGGATCACATGCAAAAAGTTTTTCATGCTTTAACAAGCCATAAAAATAATATTTTTGGTCTTTTTCATTTTTAACACCCACAACAAAAATATAAAGACACAATAAGGCTTGTCAATATCCAATGGTAAGTGAAATTGTATCCCGAGTGCAGATCATGTTGGACAATTATGACCCATATCATCACTATTTATACAGAACATGGTGTTGTTGTACAAATTAACTATGTGACAAAGGAAATTGCTCTTTTATCATTTGTAATTGGATTACCAAGATACATAAATGATAAAAGTCCATATGATTAGTACCAGATTAATAAGATATGAGACAATATTAATCCACTAAGGTTTAATAATTAAATATCCATAGTCGTAGTATTATCGAGACTAGACATCGATAATGCGGAATAGACTAGTATTGCACTTGTGTGCGTTGTGGGAGCATAACGGCATAGTTCTCATATATTTAAGTATTGGATACTTATGCAAATGTGATAGGAGGTTGTATTTACCGATGGTACGAGAATAGCTTCGCTCTGGATAGACCCCTCTGAATTCCATTGGTAGTATGACTATGTGTCTATGGGAATCCGAATCAGGGTAGGTGTATTTGGTCTTAACCTGAGACTTGCATCGCTAATACTTACGATAATCAGTATGCTTTGGTTTTGGTCGTCCGGGGCTTTAACAGGTGTAGGACACAGGACCTGGGCGACGCCGTTCCTAGGCTCGCGGCACTAGTTTGGGAAGTACTGAATAACATGGAGTCGCCACCCGGTGTGAACCGGGACAAAGATTTAAGGCCGCACTCACCCCTCGCAGGGGAATACCTCAAACCGTTGGGTTCGGAATGGTCCCTTACTCATGTCACTTGTAATGAAAGGATTTATGTAATAATTTAATCAAGCTTAAGTAACACTTATTTCCAAGAGTATCATGCTTCTAATTCTCATGTGTAAAATAAAACTTATGTACGCATTTCGCATATATCTTACATTTAAATTTGCATGCTTAACATATATCAAGATAGCAACTACCATACAACTTTACTTGCATTTACATTCAGGAAAACACAAGCACACATATTAACCATACAAGCACACATGTTAACCATACAAGCACATATGGGTACTTTTCCAAGTTGGTACGTGGAATTTTAGCCCAAGTACAGACCGCACTACCGTCCATTCGGAATCGGCTACGAATTTACGTCTGGGTTTCCATCCGATATACCGCAAGAAATAATACTCAATGTTATCATGACACAAGCATATGAATTGTAATACATCAACATATTTGCATTTATACATGTGGAGGAGATAGCTACTAGGAAAACTATGCATGAAATCTAATGAAAAAGACTCAGTTCAGTGTGTTCGCGTTCGTGTAGCGTTCGTAAACGCGTTCGAATGGAAATGAAACAGAATGTTCACGTTCGAGTAGCGTTCGTAAACGCGTTCGAACGAAATGAAACAGAATGTTCACGGTTCGGAGTAGCGTTTGTAAACGCGTTCGAACGGAAATGAAACAGAATGCTCACGTTCGAGTAGCGTTCGTAACGCGTTCGAACGGAAATGAGACAGAATGCTCACGTTCGTATGGTGTTTGTTAACGCGTTCGAACGGATATGAGGTAGAATGCTCACGTTCGTATGGCGTTTGTTAACGCGTTCGAACGGAAATGAGACCTGACACATGATAAGGCAAAAACACATGCGCGTTCGAGTTGCGTTCGTAAACGCGTTCGAACGGGACAGACCTGATGCATGAAATGGGACGCAATACATAAACACAAAATAAAAGGGCGCGGCGAAGTACTGCCATAAAGGTGACCTTTTGGGGCTCTTGATCTCTCAAAGAGAACCTTTAGACCAACATACTAAGCCCATGCGCGTCACATCACACATACAAGAATAGAACCAATCATATCAACCAAGTATGCCCGATTGAACACATCTGACATCCAATCTGAACACACATCAACCGGCGCGGAAAAGCATCGTGGTAACGGGTTTTAACCCCTCCCATAAGGGATCTTTTATTCCACTTACTAAGCCCATGCGCTTGATTGAACCATACATAAAAGATAAACTCAATAACATCAAACTAAGTA
This sequence comes from Zanthoxylum bungeanum, assembly GCA_019454045.1. Taxonomy (NCBI): domain Eukaryota; kingdom Viridiplantae; phylum Streptophyta; class Magnoliopsida; order Sapindales; family Rutaceae; genus Zanthoxylum; species Zanthoxylum bungeanum. Next base: position 10,257 of record SKCR01013885.1, read on the forward strand.
TGCCCGATTGAACGTATCTCGCATCCAACCGAACACACATCAACCGGCGCGGCGAAGTAGTGTCACAAAGGTGGCCTTTTCGGCTCTTTGTCTCCCAAATAGAGGACCTTTGAACTAACTCACTAAGCCCATGCGCTTGGTTGAATCATGCATAACTAAACAACATATTGAATTCAAGTAAAGAAAACTAAATAAACAAAAGCAACACAACAAAAGAAAGATGGTGCCGTTTACCCAAGCGGTACGTGGAGTTGTGGCCCGAGTACAGATCATTACCGTCCATTCGGAATCGGCTATGAAATTTATGTCCGGGTTTCCATCCGATATACGCGAGAGTTGACACATCTCTCATTCATCCAATACCCACAACATACATCATACACACAACAGATACCACAAATACAGAAAATATAATCAAAATAAATGACCAGAAAATAAAATGAGAATAAGTGTGAAAGATACCCTCAGGTCTAACCTTTTAAGCCGTCTCTCGGACTCGCGTTCCACGGAAATCGAAAGGGGGTAAAGCTCCGCAACTTTCTGGTCCACTGGTTCAACGTCCTAGCTCACTGCTTTGCTGTTTTGCTTACGGTTCGAACTCCGTTCTGCTCCTATTCGGCTTCTGTCTTGCTGCTCACTGCACGGGCCACATGTTTTAACGTTTTCAATAACCTATTCCAAGTTTGTGTGGGTTCTTAGTGCAATTATATGTGATTATTTTTGGGATTATCTATGCAGTTTTTATGTTACTGTTTTTTAAGGATTTGGGCTACTGTTTTAAGGTAATCTAGGAGGTTGTTTAGGCGTGTTTTAGGATTCGGCTAAGGGTGAGTTTGGTGCTTTAGATTCGGCTATGGAGGGTGGTTGTAGGTGCTT
>SKCR01013886.1:0-11172 GCA_019454045.1 Zanthoxylum bungeanum
TTTCTGATTTTTCGCTAAATTTGATTTTGGTCATCCCCAAACCAAACAAATTAGCAAGATCGAAGAAAGAGGCTAGTAAAAAAACATATAGGTCTATCCAACAATATAAATTAACTCGTCAGCATCAGATTCAAGGTCATGAAACTCTTTTTTTTTTTAATTTCTGAGTGAAAATTTGGTATCAACAATATATATTTCAAGTTTAATTTAAACCTAACCCATCACAAAACTCAAGTTTAATGCGAAATAAAAGAAAGTGTAATCCTCTGATTTACGGTTGGTTATAATAAGTGGATTATGTCACTTCCTTTCAAATCACCAACACCACAACTACTCAATCTCAAAAGAATTTTATTCAACTTCGAATACCTTAGCTAGTAGTTTTTATCTTTATATACTAGTTTCCTTCTGTAATAAGGATTCCCGATATTTCATTTTGTTCAAAGACTTGTACTTTTATACCAATCCATAAATAGTTTCATTAGCTCTAAATTTAGCATTTATTTCCTTAGATTTCTCATTTAATTCAGCATCTTGTTTAGTTTTGATAAAGAATCCCTTTAAGTAATTAGAGAATGAATCACAAATTTTTTTTTTAATTAGAAGTTAGTAAATTCATTTAATTTAATTTGAGGATCAGCTCCTTTTAGACTCCGTGCACTTTATCAAATATTTTCACCAATAATATTTTTGGCACGCTTAGTGGGACGTCATTAGTAAAAGATGCCGCCAAAGACAAGAAATAGTTTGGGAAAAGATATTGTCAAATCTCAATCTAATCATATGAACGAGAATAATGAGGGAAAATAGGCAAACTTGAGACCGGTTAGATATGAGGAGCTTGACAGACATTCTTTTGGAGGCTCTTATGACACAAAGCCTACACATACCACGCCCTATTGTTCCTCCTCCTCTACTCGGCATGCCGATTTGTCATGTTTTCCTTGTAAATACGTGTATAAACATTATTTTGTTATGAATAAAATTTATAGTTTCGTCAATATTTTATTATTAGAAATTGTAAAGACGTACTAGACCTAGGAATGATTAAGTTATAACGTAATTGCAAAAACGTCGTAATTGACATTGAGAAACGTTGTAACAGTATCATTCTTAACATGTTCATGGTCAAGGTTTACATTATTGGTCCGAAAGTAAACCCGAGAGACTGGTACATATCGTATATCGGAATATTAGTTTCCGGTGGTTTATCTCAGTGAGCCACGATTCTAGGAAGACTCTTATAGACATGTAGGTGTTCATAGCGGATGGGCATTGAACAACTCACAGAATATTGCTAATAGATGGTACGCTAGCGTCAGTATGAATCTTCTCGAGTTGAGTAGCATAGTGGTCATTTGACTTGAGATACCACGGTAGATATATGAGTTATCCTCCACACTTTGATGACAGTCACGTCTATGACCTTTTTAGGTTAGACCTCTGCCTATTCGTTGGGTGTGGACTGATGCTCATGATATCTGGTGATGTGTTCAGAGAGAGTCTGTCAGCCCTGTGTACAGGATTTGGGTATCCATTTTATGAGATTGCGATTTATCAAATCCATCGTCGTCGTACACTCGGAAATGAGTTCTGAGTGTTATTGAGGAGTTATGAATCTATACGTCGACGAGAAAATACCTTGTGAGATTTGACGATTATATCTATGTCTCTGGTATTTATCCGGATACCTATGACGGAAGGATTATACGTATGCGAAGATCTCAACTTGTATGGTTCATAGAGAATATCTGTGGTCGTCATAATTTATGAGTGGGTAAATTATGGGCACGAGATTTGATCCCGTGACGGATATACCTGAACTTAGAGGGTCTCACATAATAAAAAATACTCATAGAGCACCAGGGCGACTTAAAACGAATAATATTGATTATTCAGAAATCATTTAAAACGGTTAAACGAAAATTACACATGCGAGGTATTCGGTAATTTCCTAAATAATATGTATGTGTATTTGATACATAATTTGATTAGATATATATTAATTAATTACCGAATTTTTTTTTGGGACATATGTCAATCTTGAATGTATTTTAACATTTATTGTAAATGTATAAATACATTATACATTTAGATTAAATGGATTAATTAATTAAAGTGTTAATTAATTGATTTATCAAATAAATATATTAAGCATTAATAAGTGTATTAATTCACATGTATTAGACATGTGTAAGATTCTTTATTATGGTGACATGTGGCATTGTTGGAAACAAAAGTAGTGGGATGAGATATTTATTTTTTATTTAATCAAATTTTTTTGTTAAAATAAAAATTAATTTCTCTCTCCCATTAGCTACATATTTCGGTCAACATAAGGAATTTGTGACTATTCCATTTTCTTCAATACAGCAACAAAAAAGAGAGTAATAGTAAAACCTAAGTGAGAGAAAAATTTGTGGAATCAAGCTTTAAGCTTAAAGAATTTGGAAATTCAAGGTAAGTTTCTGATTCCTAATCCAAAAAATGATTCTAGCATGATATTTGATATGTAATCTACGACTTTTTTCGTAAACACGTGCTTTTTTTAGATATGATCTAAATAATCTGTTTGACAGTTTAGCGGAAAATTCCCTTTTAATAAGGCTTTAAAGTAAATTATATTTGTGTGTGCTTTTTCCTTGGTCTGCCTTGTCGGTACGGATGTGAATATTTTCATGATGCTGTAGCTGTATCGCGCCAAAGCTGTGCAGTTATGGCTGATGGTAGTTCATTTGCTCCGATAGAACTTATTTGATAAGGGACAAATTCAAGTGAAATTGGAAATCCTGAACGTGCCAAAACTGTCAGGACTACACCGGAAACTTGAGTTTGTCACTGACAAGTTAAGCCTTGAAAACGCCTCTTTGTAAACGTGCGAAAGCTGTCACAACGAGAAACGATCAAGACCGAAATTCATGAGTCACTTTTTGTGATTGACAATGGTTGCCTACCTAATGAATATACATAGGCGAGAACGTGCCACAGCAGTGAACCGAAATATATTTATGGGATCTACTTCCTGCTGTTGAATTTAATTTGATTATATTATTGCTTTCTGTTATGGGATTACAGTATTGCATGATTCAGTGGGAGGGCATCATTTAAATTAAAAATCAATGATTTATTTGATGTTATGTTGATATTGTATGAAATTATATTATCTATATGATAGATTTACGATGGCCGGCTCTTCGTCTTCTAATCTTTTAGCTCGTATGTTAGATGCGAACAAGCTAATTGGGCCCGAAAATTTTGCTGACTGGGAAATGGATTTGAGGATTGTCCTCGAATCTGAGAGATTATGGTATGTGTTGGATGGACCGATTCCTCTTGCCATATCACCTGAGTCAACACTCGAGGAGCATGAAACCTTCCAGAAATGGAAGGATGATGATCTAAAAGTTAAATCTTACATCCTCGGATCGCTGACTTTGAAGCTAAAGAGGCAATATATTGATATGCCTGATTCATATAGCATAATCTCAAAGCTTAAAGAGCTCTTTATGAATCAAGAGCAAATTACTGTTCATAGAATGGTGGTGGGACTATTTCACAATAGACTAGATGAGGGTCAACCAGTCATTCCTCATGTGCTTCATATGATTGATTTGATTGATCAATTGAGGCGATATGACTTTCCACTCAATGAAACTCTTGGATGTAGTTTGATACTAGGCTCACTCCCGAGCATATTTCGCCAGTTTGTGCTGAATTTTAATATGCATGGGATTCACTGTTCTTACAGTGAGTTACATAGGATGCTGCTCACTACTGAGAATGATCTTAATAAGGGAGTGCCGACTCGCCTTCTCAAACATACTTCTCTTTTCGCGCGCTTCTCAAAAGAATGGCAAAGGAAAGAATAAGAAAGGCAAGAAGATCGCTCATCAATGTAAGATAGGGAAACCAAAACCCAAGAGAGTTGCTGAAGACACGTGCCACCACTGCAGCAAGGTTGGACACTGGAAACGTAATTGTCCTGAATATGTTGCGCAGTTGAAGAGAGACAGAGCCTCTACTTCAGGTATATTATTTTTCCCGTTATTGATATCTCTTTAGCTTGTGAAGCTAATTCTCGATGGGTATGGGAAATTTGCCCACCTTTATGCTCAATGTGATTGAGGGTCGATAATGTGACTGTCTGACTAATGTAACTAATATGACTAAGGTCATGTGACTGAACTCACAAATATGATTGAGAATCGATAATATAACTGATATTATAATTGTGACTATGCTCAATATGACTGAGGGTTGACAATGTGACTGGCGACATCATGACTAAATTGTCAGATACTCAACTAACAGTCACATTGTGACTGTGGGTACAAATATGATTATAACTCAATTCTTTATGATTTAAGTAAAATATTATTGTGACTGTGCTCAATGTGACTAAGGAATGTGATTGAGGTAAACAATGTGACTGAGATAAAAATGTGACTATAACAAAGGTCACTATGATGTGCGTGTGACGCAATAATTTTTGGGCTAATTTCGAATTTACATAAGTCCGAATTTGAGACATGTTTGATGATAAAAATTATAGGTATGTATATTAAGTGTGTGTATATTTCTACATATTGTGATTTGAAGTCTTGATGAAAGAGATATGAGTATTTGAAAATTAGCTAGTTTAAAATTAATATTCTCTTATAAATGCATCCATTTTTGGTCGAAACATATTGATAATTGATTTTATTTTAAATCTTATAATTTGTAAATCAATAATATGTAATTTTTTCATGAAAGACTTTATATTTTTAGGAGATATTTATGTTTTAAAGTAAAGTGCACCACATGGGCGTGGGGTGTGTATTTTATTTTATTTTATTGAATGTTTTTTTGTTAGTTCGTTTTTCCTTATGGTAATTTAAGACTAAATACAAATTTTTAAATTTGACCTCAGTTAAATAATAAAGTTTCTATTCTAATTTGGATTTTTTAATAAAAGCCCCTTGTTTTTGTGTCTGAAATTTTTTATTTGACTTATTTTCAGACATTTTATTAATTTGCTTGTTTGTTTTTATTGATTTATCACTTATTTAAGACGTTTAATAGAAAAAATGAAAATTCCCGACTAATATCTTTATAGGAAAAATGATTAATATAAATATAAATTATCTTACAAAAAAAATACTCTTATTAAATATATTTGTTTTCTCCATCCTAAAAATATAATCTTTTATTTATTATTGTATTTATTTTTCTTATATTAATTGATTAATAAATAGCTTTTTGAAAGCAAAATACTTGTAATTTCTTTGACATTTTATAAGAAGTAAGTGAAAAAATAGAAGAAGAAAAAACCTGCAGCAATAGTGGTGATGCGAAATCCACGACAACCGTGTTTACCATCGCCGTGCATACCAATTGGACAATTGCATGTATAATTTCCGACTGTGTTCTTGCAAGTTCCTTCGCATGGATATCTTTCTGTTTCTTCGCACTCATTAATGTCTGTTACATATTTGAGATGAATAAACGAAATTAAAATATAATTATCACATAATTTTCTATTTTGAATTAAAAGTTGAGACATTTTTTTTTTTTTTTTAATTTCAATTTTATATATTCTCCAACAAATGACAAATTACGGATTATTAAAACAAATAAAAAGAGAGACATAATGAATCATACCATAACATCCTAGATAGGGGTTCCCCTGAAATCCTGGATTGCACAAGCAACGATACCCTTGGCTATTTTCAAAGTAAGTACACCTGGTATTACCGCCACAGATTGAATTTTGAGGTGGGCACTTGTCTTTTTTAGCTACCCATTCAATCGTAACAACTGAACTTTGAATATGATTTTGGCCGTAATCGGAGATGCGCAAATCTGATAAATCAAAGGTCTCATCTGCTATAAATGCGTAATCACAGGGCATGAAATCCCCCAGTTCGCTGTGATTATTTGGGCTACGAAGAGAGAGATTCAACGTCTTGAGACTTTTGGGCAATGGAATCTGGCAGCAACCAATACCTGAGCAGGGATTTTCCGTTATGTTCCCAGAGACAGTCATATTTGTACATAAAGAGAGACAGCCACCCAGGAAACTCCCTTCAGCGTCACTCATAGAGACCACTGTATCGCAGCCGAAAGCCGTGAGCTTGTTTCTGGTGTTGGAAATTCTGAATGGTCCGTCTCCAATGTTGATATAAATATTCGTATGGTTCAGTAATTCTCCCTTCCAGCCATCGTAGCAGCGTTGTAATGCCCGAATGCTTGCGGTCATGGAGCCATTTTCAATTGATATATTGAGAACAACAGTATCTCCAAACATCAGTTTGTGAGGAGTCTCGCTTCTACTGCAGTTTAGAAAGAATTCATCGTTAATTGCGCAGTGTTTGCTGTCGATTCCGAAAGGATAAGGAACAGAGACGTCTCCACATTTTTCCGCGCAACCGGGCTTCACATTATTCGAACTTGTAGCTGCTCCTGTTGCTGTTGCTGGCCAACACAAAAGCAGCCAAAGCATAAACATATTTCTCGCAATTAATTATATATTGATCGTTGGTTACATATCTTTAATATATATGAGCTAGGAGACAGGCTTAGAAAGACTTGGGAGTCGTAGTTGACATTTACTTATTGAGGTTGACAATTTAGCCCCTCAAACAAGCAATCCGTATAATTTTGGTACTTTTTTTTTTTTTTAATTATTATTATTGAAATTATAAGTCAAAAACCTACCGCTTAATAAACTAGATTTCTAAATATATAAATTTGACATATATTCTCATTAGTTATCCTCCAACTCCCTTGGTAGTGGAGACACATATGGCAGGGGTCTTCAAATTTTCGGGTGAACTTCTGATCCGATCTGATCCGATCCTTGCAGATTTCAAAAGAAATTAATGATTTTTCCGGTCAATCCGACTCGAAATTTACGAGTTGGATCATGGGTTTGATATTAAAATTCAACCCAATCCTATAATATTTTTATTAAAAATTTTATTATTTCTTTTAAATTTTTACTATTATTTCATTTATTTATTACTTTTGTTGTCTTGAAACTTTATATATAATAATAATTTTCGGGACATAAAATAATTAATATTTATATTTCAAAATAATAAATTAAGTAAAAAGATTATTTTTTTTGGCCGACATGACTCGATCGGATTTCACCTCCGCGTGACCCAACCCTATCGAGTCTCACAAAATTTAAAAAAACTTGACCCGTGAACACCCCAAACATATTGATAGTTATCTCGTTCAATTCAAAATTTTATTAAAATATCATATATATAAATTAATTAAAAAAATTTAATTTATTAATGAAAAAATTTAATTTATCCTTACTAAAATAAGAAATATCTCTGATTTTTTATGAAAATTAAATTTTACACCCATTGGGCCTGCTTCTTTTTTTCCCCTAAGAGCTACCTTTTATTATTATTATGGGTGTACAAATGGAAAATCAAAAATAGATATTTAAGAAAATGAAAATGAAATATTAGCGAAATTATTTATGTAAGGATTGAGTTAGCAGCTGACAGGTCCCTTGATCAATGAAATGGATTTCATGATTAGTCATGTTATCTTAATTATGAGCAACTTATTGGCACATCTAGTCTTTATTGTAATAATTGTTTTTCATGTAACTTGTTATATATAAACTTCTTTGTAACTAAAGGTAATTCATCTCTCTGTTGTGTTTAGAATTTACATGTTCAGGTGTTGTAACAAGAATTGCCAATTTAACTTATCTGCATTAGAATTAGTGTTTAAGAACTTAAGTATTTGTGAAAGATTTAGACGTGTATGATTATTCGGATATTGTATTATATGTAATATTGGCTAGCTGTTGAATGAGAGATTGGCTTAATTAAGCCTATATATTTACATGTGTGGACCATATATAATACACTTTTAATGAGAGAATATAACAAAAATAATATCTTAGGCAAACATTACCATTTTAAAAAAATAATAAAAAAAAAAAAAAATCACTCTCCATAATTTGTTATTCCATGTCATTGATTTACATGTATTGTTTAGAAAAATTTAAGAATTATTATTTTTATTTGAATTTTTTGGGGTGGATTAAAATTGTTATAATATATAGTAATTGTAAATTGGGAACTTAGTGGGAGAATTATGATGAATCATTCTCAAAATTTCAACTTTGTACATGAAAAACATGGGTTTATTATGAGTCATTATATTATTCAGAGGGTATAATTATCCCTAAATCATCTCTATAAAATTAGAGAGTCTAAGTGAATATTGCGCCAAATTATAAGACGTCGTTGTATTTTTCCACCGCCACCAACAGAGAAAGAGTCTTGTAATTTGAGATATTTATGAAGCTACAAATTTTTTTCCTCAAAAAATAAATGTCTAAGTCTCTTCCATTCCATTCAAATAATAAATTAAATACGTTTCTTATGATTTGGATATATAATATTTTGATTCTACTATAAAAACTAATTCAACTAAATTATTTTTTGAAATAATTTTTTTATTTAAATTATTATATTTCGTTACTAAATTCATAATAAATAATAATTTAATATTATGAATTTTGATATATTATATTTTATTTAAATAAATTTAATAGTAAAATATAGTGGGATTTCGGACCCAATGAATGATGCTAAATAAAAGGTTACGAACTTGAGATTTATTTCTTTTTAAAAAAAAAAAAATAAAAGTAAAAAAAAATAAATAAATAAGGAGGATAAAATTGTTGATTAAAATATTAAACATGGTTGATGCTTGAACACGTGTAAGAGACCTTTGTTTTGTTGAAAATTCCTCGTTTGAGGACAAGTCATTGGGTTGAAGATTCTGATGCGTGATGACTTCCACAAATGACACAAATGGACAAATCAAGGAAAAGACCAACCATACAAACGAACGGCCGAATTTGGATCTGAGTTCCAACACATTCATAATCTTTTCTACAAATATTTTAATATTAAATTTACGATTATAATTTAATTATATTAATTTTAGAAAATTATTGTTAGTACTTTCATATTTAGATAAAATTTCTTAACCTTTTGAAAAAAGACACAATTTTATATTATCAGACTTAAATTTGATTTGTCATGCATAAATAAATTGAATTGCATAAGATCAAAATGCGGAAAGTTCACTAACCTCCCGCCATTGATCCTTACAACAAAGCTATTGAATTTTTGGCAAGAACAACGCTAAGCTAAGTTGACAAAAGCTAAATATCTTCATGTAACTGCACTGAATATATGAGGAACCATAGAGTAGACTATATCATAGTAGGATTCAAGTACCAGCTTTCAAAATAAACTTTAATTTGGCAACAAAATCCATAATCAACGTTTTTTTTTTGCAGGTTCTGGCAAGAGTAAGACCAACCATTAAATGGTTCCTTGGATTTGGAGTCCTTGTAAACTGTTTTTAACATTTATAAAAAAAAATAGGTTTTCATCACTATCAGACTCTTGGAGAATTATAATTGTTGATGGTGTTTTCAGGCATTAAGATATTTAAAGCAGCACGACGATGACAAAAGGATAATTCCCTCCTTGGGTGAGATCGTTAAAGCCAACCCGACCACTTTACAATAAAAGAACAAGCACCTTACGGTTTCAAATCAACCACAACAGAAATAGACCGAGCATGTTATGACCGGTAACCGAGCACTTGGGTTCAGATAACCGGGCACTATCAGGTCGACATCAGCATTCTCAGTACAAAGAACTATCATGACCGACCTCATGAAGACCGACCAGATGGCGAGATATGCTCAAGAAGATGACACCCTATTCTTGCGGATAAGATAACAAGTTATCCTACTTTCACGAGGAAAAGTAATGAGTCGGAATCCAAAAGGAATAAGAAAAGTGAAGGCAATATTAGACTAGGAATCCTTGCAAGAGGAGGACACTGATTCGACCAGGAATTCTTATACAAATAGGAGTCTGATTTCTGTACTATTATAAATAGGAGGGCAGAGTATGTGTAAGACATCAGAATCATCAAACTCTGACTTGTAAACACAAAAAGATCTGAGAATCGTGCTGAGTAATAAAAGTATCATCCTTTTTGTGCCCGTGGACGTAGGTCGGACCAAGATCCGCCGAACCACGTTAAATCTCATTGTTGATTGGTGTATTTATCTGTCTTTCGCTAAATTTATTTTTGGTCCCCCATAACCAAACAAATTCACTATTGAGGGAGGATTGTCTCGGGAGTAATATTCAATATTGCCCTGAGACCAAAATCACCGTCAACAGTTGGCGCCGTCTGTGGGGACTCAACAAAAAGCAACTCGCGTAGTAGACAATGGCGGAAGGCGGAAACCACCAATCATCAGAGAGCTCGGCTGCAGATTGGATGGAGAAAATCGAGGAGAACCTAAGGAAAGAAAGGGAGGAAAGTCAAACCCTGCTAAAAACCATAGTAGACCGGTTGGAAAAGATAGAAGGAGCGCACAACGGGAAATTCGAGACCGGGACTAGCCGACGAAGGAACGAAATAGCCGAAGGAAAAAGAATTGTTGACACAAGTGAGGACGACAGACCCCGGAGGATGGGCCCCTACGGGGTAAGATCTGTGGTAATGCAGAAGGATTCCCAAACTGAGGACATATGGGAGGAAGAGGATGACAAATCGTCACCAGACTCCTCCTATGATAACCATCACAACACCAGGAGAGGAGGGAAAAAATATGACGAAAGAGTGCGGGAAGATACCGGGTCTGAGAAGCACCACGCCCAAGACAACAGAAAGAGAGGAAACCGCAAGAGGCGGTATGGAACTAAAGACAGCAGCTTGAAATATTGGTTACGAGAGGAGCTAGCCAAATGGGGAGTATTCCCCAATACAGACATAGGAGATGCCTGGGACGGCAAAGATGAGTCCCCCCTTACAGAAGAAATAGGGTCAGAGAAATTTCCAAAAAGATTCAGCATGCCAACCATGGCTCCATACAAGGGCCATACCGATCCCAAAACCCACATCGAAGGCTTCGTCCTACTAATGGAGGTACAAGGGGTAACAGGGGACGCCATTTGCAAAGTGTTCCCCTTAACTCTAGCCAGACCGGCCATCCTATGGTATAGAAGTCTAGCCCCAAGAAGCATCAGCAGCTTCACACAACTCAGAAAGTCATTCATACGGCACTTCAAGGGGGCTTGTGTCCCCAGAAAGACAATTGGAGAACTAAGACTTATG
>SKCR01013887.1:0-11147 GCA_019454045.1 Zanthoxylum bungeanum
CATAGATTTATTATTATTTAATAAATATTATGGCATAAATATAAATTGATTTTTGGTATCAAAAATTAAAAAAAAAAATCTCTCTTCTCTCTCTCACATTGCCGAAAACTGCATGCAGTTTTTTTGGTCTTCATCTTCTTCATTTTGGTTGCCAAAAAGCTTGAAGATAGTGTGGTTGTTTGGAACATCTTCTCACATGCAAGGCTAGCACCTTCAAGGGATCAAAAGAGGTGATAGGGAAACTATCATAGAGCAAGGAATTCACAAAGCTTGGAGCTTTCCACCTTCTTCTCCTCTTGGCCGAATCAATCAACACTTGGAGCTTCCATTTTGGTTTGATTTTCTTCATCAACAAAGCATTGTAAGTATGATTCCGCCATACTTCAAAGTTAAATATATATTCATTTATTGTATTTCAAATGCTTAATCTTTCCTTGGGACATATTATAGAAACCAACAAACACATCAAGAACATGCTTCAAATGCATAACATGCTCATCTACTGTTTTACTGTAAACTAAAATGTCATCAAAATAAACCACAACAAACTTACCGAAAAATGCACGCATAACATGATTCATCAATCTCATAAATGTGCTAGGTGCGTTTGAAAGACCAAATGACATAACTAACCATTCATACAAGCCATACTTAGTCTTAAATAAAGTTTTCCACTCATCTCCCTCTCTCATGCGAATTTGATGGTATCCACTCTTTAAATCAATCTTACTAAAAATTTTGGAACCATGCAATTCATCCAACATGTCATCTAGTCTAGGAATGGGGTGACGATACTTTACCGTAATATTGTTGATAGCTCGGCAGTCAACGCACATACGTCACGTCCCATCTTTCTTAGGAACTAGAAGCACTGGTACTGCACAAGGACTCATGCTTTCCCATACATACCCCTTGTCCATCAACTCCCGTACTTGCCTTTGTAGATCCTTTGTCTCCTCGGGATTGCTCCTATAAGCCGGTCTGTTAGGAATGACTGCTTCAGGTATGAAGTCTATCTAGTGTTCAATACCTCTAATGGGTGGAAGCCCACTAGGTATGTCCTCTGTCAGTATGTCACTATAATCCTGCAAAACAGATGAAATAGACATAGGAAGCAAAGGGTCAGAGTTAGTAAAATAAATATGAGGCTCCTTATAGACTAACAATAGCATGAGCTTGCTAGCCTTGAATGTTTTCCTCGCTTTACCCTCACCCATGTAGAAACTCTTTTTAACTCTCCCTTTTGTTTCCCCCTCACGTTCTCTCACACTCCCATTGGGAACTCCCACGGCCTTGGCCTTATTTTTCTCACCAGATACACCACTCTCACTAGTCTCACCCAAGGTGGTGCTTCCCTTCGCTCTCTCTTTGTCACGCTCAAGTTGCAACTTAACCTGGTCTTCATGGACTTGTGCAGGTGTAAGTGGGTATAATGTAATGGGTTTTCCCTTATGCTGGAAAGAGTACTTGTTCTTGAACCCATCATGAATAACCTTCTTATCAAGCTGCCACGGCATGCACAAAAGAATATGTCTTGCATGCATCGGTATCACATCACATAGGACATCATCTGTGTATGGTCCAATGGTAAAGCTCAACAATACCTGCTTTGTCACACTTATTTCCCCACAATCATTTAACCACTGCAACTTGTAAGGCTTCGGGTGTCTCAAGCAACTCAACCCCAATCGCTCAATCAAAGCTGTGATAGCAACATTAGTACAACTGCCCCCATCTATGATCATACTACATCCATTGCCGTTCACACGGTACCTAGTATGGAATATGTTCTCCCTCTGCTGCACAATCTCATCCTCTACAACATGTGCACTCAAAGCACGTTTGACAACTAAGGATAAGTTATTCAGCGGGTATGCAGCTCCCTCATAGTCACTAGCATCCTCCAACTCTGGCATCTCCTCCTCGACCTCACTATCGGTAGAGTACACCTCTCCACTCTTTTTATCAATCACTAAGGTACGCCTATTGGGACATTGTGAAGCATAGTGTCCCATGCCCAAACACTTGAAACACTTGACATCCTTAGTTCTAGCAGCTGCACCCTCAGATTTTGGTCTAGTTTTGCTCGGTTCTGCATCCTCTTTACCCTTGGCACTAGGGTCGGCCCTAGGCTTATTAAAGCCTCCACTGAACTCGCCTCTAGGCTTGACAAAGCCTCCATCTCGCTTTTCATTTAAACCCATTTTCCCTTCCATGCAGAAGTAGCCTGAGTACCAAATCTGGATGTTGACCTTTTCTTGAGTTGCCTTTCTACCTTGATAGCCATGTGAAGCATATCCTCCAAATCAACATAGTGATGCAACTCCACCATGTTTGCAATCTCTCTATTCAAGCCCCCTAGAAATCGTGCCATAGTAGCTTCTGCATCCTCAACTACATTTTCCCTGATCATGGCAACTTCCATCTCTGTGTAATAGTCATCAACATTTTTGGTCTTCTGATACAGATGTTGTAGTTTCTGATACAATTCCCTATAGTAATGGTTGGGTATAAATCTTTTTCTCGTAAGACCTCTAAGTTCTGCCCATGTCTGAACCGGCCTCTCATAATTTCTCCTCCGAGTAGTGACAAGCTGATCCCACCAAATCATAGCATAATCGGTAAACTCAATCGCTGCCAGATTTATCTTCTTCTCGTCTGAGTAGTGATGACAGTTGAAAATCAATTCTATTTTCCTTTCCCATTCTAAATGAGCTTCAGGGACATTCTTGCAGTGAAATGTTGGTATCTTGATCTTGATGCTACCTAGATCACCATCAACATCTCCTAGTCTACCATATCCCCTCCTATCATAATCCCCTCTCCTAACATCAAATGCGCCTCTATCATCAAATCGCTTATCCCTCCTATCATTCCTCCTATGAAACCTCCTATTAGGCCTCTTGTCATGCCCATGCTGAAATCTCTCATCCACATCATCAAGACCATCAGAATCATCAAACTTATTTTCAGCTTCCTCTTCATCTAGTGGTACATACTGTGGTGGTACACGTCGAGGTGGCACATTATGAGGTGGTGGTACATTCTGAGGTGGTGGTATATGCTGGGGTGGTGGTGCTCTGGGACCCCTACCAGTTTGAATACTCTCTACACTTTTGGTCAATCTCTCCAAAGCAGTATTCATGTTCTCCATCATATCTGTAAATTTCCTATCCAAAGCCTCAAGCTTTTCATCAGTGGTTAGACTTGCCATCTCAACACTAAACAAACAGATTAGAAATAACAAGAAAGTAAAACAAATATGTAAATCCTCACAATCTCACATGTTTACACTCGAATGATATCACTCTACTCATGTTTGCACTCTATTGGCTTTTACCCGATACTGTGCTCACAATCACTGCCTTTTACCACTCTTGAGTTCGTCCTCAATTCAAATGTGAATCACACTCAATCCAAGAATACAAACCAATGTAGTCCTCAAGCCAACATGAAACACAAAGGTCTAATAATATATATGGGACAGGGGGGGAAACAAAATGCGAACAGGAATAGCAACGACGAAGACTCAATCAATAATACTTAAACTAGAGTATTTGTAATAAAGAAGTGAACAATTAGCACAATGGAAAAAAATAAGCATGCAAATTCACGGTCGTATGCAATTTCGGGAGAAAATTTGGCACCGCTATAGAAATTTTGATGGGATACCCTCCACGGCCACCTAAATGATAATATGGAACAAACTAAATTCAACCAAAAATTTTCACTTTTTTTTTTCTGCTCAAGTGATCACTATCACTCAAGTCCCCTTTTTTTTTTTGATAACGTCAGATGCTGATACTGTGGTTCTGATTTCAGAGGCTGATTTAGGTTCTTATTTCAGAGGCTGATTTAGGTTCTGATTTTAGAGGCTGATTTTCAGGGTCTGATTTCAGAGGCTTTTGGTCATGGTCTGATTTCAGAGGCTACTAGTCAGTGTCTGATTTCAGAGGTTAATTTTTAGGGTCTGATTTCAGAGGTTACTATTTAGTGTCTGACTTCAGAGGCTACTAGTCAGGGTCTGATTTTAGAGGTTACTTTTCAGGGTCTGATTTCAGAGAATAAGTTTCAGGGTCTGATTTCAGAGTCAGATTTCAAAGGCTAAGTTTTTAGAGTCTGATTTCAGAGTCTTATTTCAGGGTCTGAATTCAAAGTCAGATTTCAAATTTCACTAGGGTTTTAGAAACAAATCACACAGCCGCCAAAGAACATGCTTATTTCTTCAGCATATGCTAAAGAACAGAAAGTATATGACGAACTGATATGAAGAACAGAACAAAAAACCCAGAACTGGAAAATGATAAAAGATGAACTGATATGCAAAACACAACAAAATCAGATCCAGAAATAAACAAAACGAAAACAGAAACAAGATCCAACAAGAACTAAAATGAAAATAACAAGAACGAAAATAAAAACAGAATTAAACAAAAGAAAAGATAGGAAAAATCAGACCTTGGAACCCTGAGCTCTAGATACCAAATGACAAGAAACCCACTTGGATTTGAAATCCAAGCAAACCCCAAGCAACGGACAGAACCCCAAGAACCGCGAATATGATTTTGTAGAAACAAAACCCTTCCAAGGCCACAAAGAAGACCCACAAAGAACTTGCCCTTGAGAACCTTTAAGATGAATCATTATAGTGTTTTGCTAGCAATGGAGACGCCACTAAGTTTGCCAAAACTTAGATAAGTCGATTCAAACTTGAAAAGGGGAATCCCTCCCTTACAAGAATTCGGCCATAGCCAAAGCTTTAAGCTTTTGAGTTTTATAAATTTCGTTGATTGTCCCCAAAATGAAAAAGAAAGAAAGCTTAAATAGAGATACAAAAGAAACCCTAAAGGCATAAAGACAACAATGCCCCTAAATACGAAATTACAAAAATACCAAGTTTTTAAGTCTTTAAATGCCTAGGAAGCTTTATTCTAAACTGATTTGGGCCAAGTGAAATGGCTTTGGGCCCTTTCCATTGAAGCCCACATGTATCTCTATTTGTTTGTTGCAGTCGGCCATAAAACTCTGAACTAATCCCGCCATTGCTTCTCTGAGTCTTTTGGTCATCTGCCTCATAATTGGCCCTTCTGGTACTTGTAATGGGTCTTTTGCTTTGTTGTCGGCCTGGATCATGTCATTGAGACTCTCTAGATTCAGGCATATCCATCACCAAATCCAATTTCGCGTCGAAAATTTACCCACCCGTAAATTATGACAATCACGGATAAACTCGCTGAATCATACAGGTCGAGGTCATTGCATACGTATAATCCATCCATCACAAGTATCCGGATAATCTCAGATATATAGATGTAAACACCAAATCTCTATAGGTATTATCCCATCGACGATTCTATTAGCAATATATAAATAACATTCGGAACTCACTTCCGAAGTATACTATGGCCATAGATTTAACTGATTACTAATCACATATGGACTACCTATGCTTTGTACACAGAACTGACGGATCCTATCTTGACACACACAGGATATCCTGATGATCAGTCCACACCCAACGAACAGACGGAGGTCTGATATAAATAGATTGGTGACGTGACTGCCATATAAGTGTGGATGATGTCTCATACATCCACAGTGGTATCTCAAGTCGAAGGACCAATATGCTACTCAACCCGAGAAGATTCTTATTGACGTTAGTGTACCATCCATTAAGAATCTTTGGTGAGTCGTTCAATGTTTATCCACTATAAATACCTACACATCTATACGAGTCTCTCAGACTCATGGTTCATTGGGATAAACCATCGGACCAAGTCTCGATATATGGCATGCACTGGTCTCAATGGATTTGACTAACCGACTCGTGTTAGTAAATCTTGACCAGGAACTTTATTTGATAATATACATTTAGCATTGACACTTCCCAATGTCAATTACAAACTACCTTTGTAACTGTGTACTGCATTATATATTATCGGGCCTTTGTCTAATATATACATATCACTAAACCACATTTAGTTTCAATCTAATCGTAATCAGATCGAATACGTATATAAAAACAAGAGGTGCAACCATAAATAAGTAATATTATGGAAAAAAATGAATTGATCGTATTCATGAATCAGACATAAATACGATGCGGATTGGCGCTCTGAACACCAACCCCAACATATGTGTTGGGTGATAGTTCGAAATATTTTAAAGTGAAGCTTCATCGAGTTGGAAAATGCGTGGTTTCGAGAATTGGTTATGCGATTTCTCATTATATCGTTATACGCGTAAAAGTTTTTTTTATCGCGGCTATAAAAATAGCAAACAAACTCCAATTGAGCCGATTCTTAAACCATCGAGACGAACAACTTTCGTGTTGAACACTTTTAGAAATTTGCATCAGAAGGCCTTCAAAAATGTAAATTCTTTGAAAGTCCCATGACAAGGGCCTGATTGTAATTTTCGGGGGTCTAAACTTAAATTCTAAAAACTTCTCTATAAATACCCATAGTTTCTTATAATTTCCAAAATGGCATAAGCTTAACAAATCTCATACTCGGCCCCCACTATTTTCTTTTTAGGTCGGCCACCCTCCGACCACCGTTGGTCGATGGGGTAGCATCGGCCGGTGCTTCAGACCATCCTCTATCTACTGGTGGTCGATGGCCAGCCAAGGGACTTCGGAATCCGGCAAAATGACGTGAAGAAGACACATAAATGGGTTTATCTACGAGTTGGATCGATAAGATAGAATATGCAAGTTTTCGATAAAATGGGTTTTTACGTATAATGATATATTTGATTTTTATGATAATTATGAGATATATATATGGCATTATGAAAATTTTGGGGTAAATCTGGGTAGGTTTGGAGGGTTTGGGACCCTTCCGTAGCGTTTGTGGAAATTATTTCGGAAGATTTTCCAAAACATGTAAACCGAGAATTTAAGTTAACTGATGACTTGGGTTAGTTTATAATGATAACATGGCACTCCTTCTGAGTCAGTCAGCGGTGCTTGTGTTTCTGGACTTGGCGTTGTTGGTACTTCTATTGGCTGTTTGGTCGATGGTGATGTGAGTTTGTTGAATGATGTGCGTTTGGGTTCTGGTTCTTGTGTTGATTGTGTCATTGTTTGTGATTCGGGATATGAAGTTGTAGGTGGTCTTGCTGGCTGTTTGGGTTCTAGTCAGTCTGGACATGGCGCACAATCTGAGTCAGTCTGCACTGCTTGTGTTTCTGAACATGGCGTTGTAGGGAGTTCAGTTGGCAGTTTGGTCGCTGGGGATGTGGGTTTGTTGGATGAGGTTTGTTTGGGTTCTGGCCATGGCGTTGATAGGGGTTCTGTAGTTTCTGGACCTGGTGTTGACGGGGGATCGGTTGACTGTGGTGCTGCGGTTGGCTATGGTTCTGGAATTAGTATTGATGGGAAACCGATTTTGGATGTTGGGATACTTGTTGGTGAGGAGTCGAAGTCCTCGGCTGTGGCAGTTTTGATGGATACTGGGACTGTTAATGGTGTTGTTTTGGGGCAGAATGTTGCCAAGTTGACAGGAAGAAGTGTGAGTGGTGATGCTTTGAGTGTGAGTTAGGTTGTTGTGCTTTTGCTTCCGAGGCACCTGCAGTAGTCGAGCGGGGTAATTCTGGTTGCCCTAAGAGTTATGCTTTTGCGTTGCATGGACCTAAAGGAGTTGATCATTTGGATTCGTCAAGTTCTTCAACCACTTTACATTATGTCAAACCTAATGTTATTGATGGTAAGATTGTTGTGTGCCCCCTGCTGAAGTTATTGAAGAAGGCAGTGTGTATTGGCGGAGTACATTAGTTGGTTACTTTGTGGGTAAAAGACTCCCTTTTTCAAACTGTCAACTCTATTGCACACAAGTTATGGGGGAGGCTAGGTTTGCTTGAGGTTCTAACCTCTGATAATGGTTTCTTTTTGTTTAGATTTAAGAGCCTTCAAGAGGCTAGTGTGGTTTTGGACGGAGCCCTTGGCATATGGCTAATAGACCGTTGGTCCTTAAACTTTGGCATCCTTAATTATCTTTGACTAAGGAGGACTTGTTCAAGGTTCCGGTCTGGATCAGACTCTTTGATCTTCCTTTTACTTTATGGACGGCGAAAGGGATTAGTTGTGTTGCTAGTGCAGTTGGGAGACCTCTCAATGCTGACCTTATTACCCTTTCCAGGAAATGTCTCAGTTTCGCTCGAGTTTGTGTTGAGATTGATGCTCAGAACCCCCTTGTCGAGGAGATTGTTTTCCAAAACCCTAATGGTACTAGGGTACCTATTAGGGTTGAGTTTGAATGGGTTCCTGTGAAATGTTCCACTTGTGAAGTTTTTGGCCATTCGGTGAATTCTTGCTCTAAAAATGCTCCAAGTAAGAAGGTTAGTGAACCTTCTCAGTCCTGTATTCCAAAGCCTTCTATCCCGTCTATGGATAAAGTTGCTATGGTTGACACTACTAAGGATCAGGAGGGTGCCTGGATCCCGGTCACTAAGAAGAAGATAGGCAATGGAGCATCTGTGACCACTCCTGTTAGCTCGAGCGGTGATGTGACTCAGGATATTTCCACTGACAGGACTCTTGTTTTGGGTGAGTGCTCTTCTAATGGGTTGGAATCGACTCTGGTTAATCCTCATTTGCCCGTGGTTTCTTCTGAAACAGTTTCTGTGGAGGCAGATGGAAATATGGAAGGTGAGTGCTCCCGTGCTTCTTCACATATTGTTGAGGATCTTCCTAAATCTGATTTAGCTGAGTGCTCGCCTTCTGTAGCTTATGATTCGCCTACTCCCATGGTTAACAGTTTGGCTAATAAGGCCATTGACTCTATGGATTTCAAGAAATTAGCTTATGGTAACAAATCTAGAAAGGGTTCTGGTGGTAAGAGGAGTCAGAAACGGCAGTCCCCTAGGGGGGGTCGTCGACGCTGATTTGTTTGGTTTGGCTCTATTCTTCTCTATTTTAATGATTTTTGGTTGTTGGAACATTCTGGGTCTCAATGACCCATTAAAACATGCTGAAGTTATGAGGTTTCTTTGTGATGAGAAGCTCTCATTGTGTGGTTTAGTTGAAACCAAGGTTAAGGAGGTTAATTTTGTGAATGTCTCTCGTGCGATTAATCTTTCATGGAAGTTTTTCCACTCTGATGTTAGCTCGTTTGGTCGTATCTGGGTTTGTTGGAACCCTAGTGACATTAATGTTAACATTATTCATTCTTCAGCTCAAGTTATTCATTGTAGTGTGTCTCATATTTCTGGGATGTGGAATTGTGTAGTTTCGGTGGTTTATGGTGAGTGTGACTACGAGAAGCGTCGGGAACTTTGGGCTGACCTGATTTCTAGTGGTAGTGCTTTTGATGATTCTCCGTGGCTTGTTTTGGGAGATTTCAATGCCATCCGTTCTCCGATTGAGCATAGTGGTGGGTCTGTGGCTTGGCCGGCTTGGAAAGACAATTTGGACTGCTGTTTGGGTCAGGCTGGGTTGGATGATCTTCAGTTCTCTGGTTGTCAGTTTACTTGGTTTAATAAGCAGATTCAGTCTCCTATTTGGCGTAAGTTGGACCGTGTCCTTGTTAATTCTTCTTGGGAGTGTCTCTTCCCGGGCTCTTCTGCCCGCTTTCTTCCCCCCCCCCCCCGGATTTCTGATCATTCTCCTATGGTAGTTAAGCTTGCAGAGCTCCCTAAGAGGAAAATCCCCTTTAAATTCTTTGATTTTTGGGCTGATCATCCTGATTTTCTCTCTGTTGTGGCTAGGGCGTGGGATATTGATGTTCATGGTACTACGATGTTCCGTTTATGTTGTAAGCTGAAGAGTGTTAAGTTGGCCTTGAAGAAGTTTAATTTTGAGCATTTCTCTAAGATTCCGTGTCGAGTTTTGGAGATTAGGAAGGAGTTGGACAGAGTGCAGTGTGCTTACAGGACTACCCTAGTGACCCTGCCCTGCTAGCTGAAGAAGCTAGTCTTTCGTTATGGTATGGAGACATAAGTCGGGCTGAGGAAGGATTCAATAGACAGAAATCTTGTGTTCAGTGGCTTAACCTTGGGGATCAGAATACTAAATTCTTCTTTACTGTTATGAAGAGTTTTCACAGTCGTAGCAAGATCACTTCTATAACTAAGGAGGATGAGACCCGTGTGGTGGAAGATGTTTTGGTTAGAGATGAGATTGTTTCTTTTTTTGAGACCCTTTTAGGTCCTCAGCAAGGTCAGCAAGATTTTGATAGGGTGGCCCTTCAATCTGCTATTACTAGCCATGTGACAGTTGAGCAGAGTGAGACTCTATCCCGGGAGGTTTCGGATGAGGAGATTAAGGCTGTCATGTTCGCTTTGAAGGACAATAAAGCTCCAGGCCCATATAGGTTTAATTTGGGTTTCTTTAAGAAGTCTTGGAATATTGTGGGGAATGATGTCCTTTATGCTATTCACTCTTTCTTTTCCTCTGGGCGTCTCTTGAGGCAGGTTAATGCTACTTCTATTGCTCTGATTCCTAAGATTCCTAACCCTTCCCAGGTTAAGGATTATAGGCCTATTTCTTGTTGTAATACTATTTACAAGTGTATTGTTAAGCTTATTGCGAATAGGATCAAGGTTATACTTCCTTCTGTGATCAGTCATAATCAATCTGCTTTTGTTGCGGGAAGGCGTATCAGCGACAATATTCTTTTCTGTCAGGAATTGGTTCGGAATTATCACCGGACTGGCGATTCCCCGAGATGTGCTCTTAAGATTGACTTGATGAAAGCTTATGACACTGTTCGTTGGGATTTCTTGATTGAGGTTTTGCGGACTGTTGGTATTCCAGAGAAGATGGTGGGTTGGATTCAGGAGTGTATGACTTCTACTAGGTTCTCTGTATCTATTAATGGAGAGTTGCATGGTTTCTTTTCTGGGGGTCGTGGGTTACAACAAGGTGATCATATGTCTGGTAACTAGTCTCTATAATCGGATATTCATGACCTGGTCATAATATCACGATTGGATGCGCATCTCTTAAGAGCACTAATACCGTATCCTGCGTGACATCATCTCCACTATGACTGGAGTGAGTACTTCCGTCTTGACATCACATCCAATACACTATGATTCTCAATATACCCGGCATTGGCGTACACAGAACTAGTTACAGTCCTAGACGACCTCAACTAAAGTATATCGATTGTCGTAAGCATTAGCGATGTAAGTCTCAGGTTAAG
>SKCR01013888.1:0-11168 GCA_019454045.1 Zanthoxylum bungeanum
TCTCGAAGTGGATATATTTGATGTATGTGGGATTAATTTTATGGGACCTTTTATTCATCATATGGAAACCTGTACATTCTGGTTGCAGTAGACTACGTCTCCAAATGGGTTGAAGCACAGCACTACCATCGAATGATTCCAAAGTGTTTTACATTTTCCTAAAGAAAAATATTTCACTTCGCTTTGGAAAAGCTCGAGCAATTATCAGTGTGATGGTGGCACACACATCTGTAATAAAAACTTTGATACACTCTTACCATTACGAAATTACTCACAAAGTCACCACTGCTTACCATCCACAGTCAAGTGGTTAGGTGTTGAAGTTTCTAACAAAGAAATCAAAAGAAGATCCTGGAGAGAACTGTTTGTTCAACGACAAACGGCTCTTACATGAATGAAGTAGAGGAATTTCGTCTCCCATGTTTATGAGAATGCCAAAATGTACAAAGAAAAGACCAAGAAGTGGCATAATCAGAAAATAGGGCGAGACAACTGGAACCAGGGTAGCATGTGTTCTTATACAACTCACGGTTGAAACTTTTCCCTGACAAGCTGAAATCACGGTGATCAGGTCTATTTATGATTAACCAAGTGTTACTCTACGGAATAGTTGAGATACGTAACCCCAACTCTAACAACACATTCAGGGTAAATAGCCAACATGTCAAGCACTATTGGGAGAATCTCTTGCAAATCCAACCTAACAGTTGGGCACTCATGTCTAGCTGATGACGTTAAACTTAGCGCTAGCAGGAGGCGACCCATGCAATTGGTGTTATATATTGAGATTTGTTTGGTTTAAATTTTTGTAGGAAAAGTCACAGACATGATGGAAGACGTTCCTCGTAAAACTTCACAAACATTTGTTAGGGTTGGTGCTCAGAGTGCTAATCCGGGATCGTATTCATGTCCGATTCATGAATATAGACAATTCATTTTTTCCATAATATTACTTATTTATGGTATACTTCTTACTTTTATATACATATTCGATTCTAATTACGATTAGATTGAAACTAAATAGGATTTAGTGATATGTATATATTAGACAAAGACCCGATAATATATAATGTAATGCATAGTTGCAAAGTAGTTTGTAATTGACCTTGGGAAGTTTCACTACTAGAAGTATATTATCAAATAAAATTTCTGGTCAAAAGATTTTACTAACACGGGTCGGTTAGTAAAATCTGCTAAGACCAGTACACGTCGTATCTCGAGACTTGGTTCGATGGTTTATCCCCAATGAAACCATGAGTCTGGGGAGCCTCATATAGACGTTGTAGGTGTTTATAGTGGATAAATACTGAACGACTCTCACCGAAGATTTCCTAATAGATTGGTACACCAACGTCAATAGGAATCTTTTCGGGTTGAGTGAGCACAATGATCTTTTGACTTGAGGTACCACTGTGGATATATGGGGTATCCTCCACACTTTGATGGCAGTACGTCACGTCACCGATCTATTAGATCAGACCTCCGCCTGTTTGTTGGGTGTGGACCGATCCTCATGATATCCTATGCGTATCAAGATATGATCTGTCAGTGCTGTGTACATAGCATATGTATTCAATGTGTAATTAGCAATCTGTTAAATTCATGGGCCCGTGGTACACTGTAGAAGTTAGTTCTGAGTGTTATTAAAAGATTGCTAATGGAATCATCGACGAGATTATACCTATAGAGATTTGACATTTTTATCTATATCTTTGGAAAATCCGAATACCTGTGACGGAGGGATTATAACTTGCTGACAGATCACTCATATTTCCGAAAGGTGTAGTGAATATGTGCTTTTCAAAGTCGACAAATTCATTTTCCCAGCAGATTTCATTATCTTGATATAGAGGAAGACAAAGACGTACCCGTCATCCTCGGGGAGACCATTCTTGGCTACAGGTCGAACCTCATTGATGTACAAAAAGGTGAACCACCATGAGGGGTGTATGACCAAGAAGTAGCATTCAATGTTTTCAAAGCCATAAAATTTCCAAATGATGAACGGTATGAGGAATGTTTCAGACTTGATGTAATAGATAGTATTATCCAGAACAAAAATGCAATGCAATTTTCCACTGACAAACTTGAAGCATGCATCACCAACATAACTGACATAGAATTAGATGATGATATTTTGGAATATATCAACTATCTTGATGGAGCCTCTCACTTCAGATCGACACCACATGTGGAAAGCTTGGAACTACCGAAAAATGAGTGAATGAAGCCCTCGATTGAAGAACCACCACAGCTGGAACTAAAGCCACTACCGAGCCATCTCAGGTATGCATACTTAGAAAACTCTTCTAATTTACCTGTGATTATTTCTGTTGGAGTTTTCTAAACATCCCAAGATCATTTAACAAGCATGAAACAAGTGCGAATACAACAATGGAGTTTCCGAATACTCACATCGAGCGGTTGAGCGACGCTAGAGGCAACAAAAATCAAATTCTGCTCACTGTTTTTGCTCGGCAGTCCACTGGTTTCCCTCTCCAAGATTCGGCCATGGTGGTCTTTCTCCAAGCTCCAAGCTTCGTCAAACGATTCCAAGCTCATGGGTGGACTTCCCTATCACTTCGCATGATTTTGTAGTGTGTGTGCTAGCACTCCCGATTTTGCCACAAAATCACGACTCTAAAGCTTCCCTTAGCTCATGGCAGTGAGACTGTGAAAGAAGAGAGAAAAGAAAGCCCTAGGCGTGAATGAAAGAGAGAAGGGAGAGAGGTGTTGTGTGGTTTGATTCTAATTTGTGTATCTAATACACAAAAATATGAATTTCAAATTCATTTACCATGAACTTGGCTTTCAAAAAGTCAAGCCTTAATGACTCCAACCACACACATCAATCCATCAATCCATCAATAAATGAATAGTGACTGACGTCAATCACTCAAAGTGAAAGACATCTATCACTTGATTGACGAATGATGTGACGCTAGAAGCGACTAGTGATTTAACGCTTGATTTGACTTGCGTGCCGCACTTGAATTCGAAATGCGAATGCGCTCGCAAATAATCTCGGGCTCGGGTTCGCTAATTCCAAATTAACGAATTTTCCGTTGCGATGTAATTAAATCTAATTTAATTAAATAATCATGCCTAGCATAATTACTATTCACGTCGCTAACAAATTAATTCTAAATTAACTAATTCGCCCGAATTAAAATCTAATTTTAATTCCGCGTCGAAATCCAATTTCGTTTAATATATCGAATATATTATTTTATCGATTAATTCCAAATTAATCATTATCTCTCTTTAAATGATATTTTTTTCCCAGATAAAATATCTCCGCAATTAATCCAGATTAATTTTCTCTCTTCTAGTTAATCCCAATTAATTTAGAGTGCGAGTCATACGTCATCGGTGAATCTTTGGGAAGCGACCCATGAGATCACCAGATATGTTGGCAGTAAATTCGTGTCGTCGGTACTATCTGAACGTAAGTACCTAGTACTACATTTGTACCGATTTACAAGACAAGGTTGGCTTCTAGCAAAGCGCCATGCCTACCCAATTCTCCAGAAATATCCTACAGGAATATAAGGATCTATATCAGGCGTAGTATAGTAGTATTGCGTAATTTTGTCCAGTATCGGATGATCACGGCTAGGCCTGGGGCTGGGTGCCGGAATTGTGTCTGCCCCGTACGAAGCACATGTCGGATGTCTGGTAACTAGTCTCTATAATCTCGATAATAAACATACCTGTCATTTTATCCCGATGACAGCAGTACTTAAGAGTACTAGTACCGTATCCTACGTGACCATCACATCCATATGACTGAAGTGATACTTCCGTCTTGACATCAACCCAAACACACTACGATTTCGATATACCCAGAAGAGGCGTACACAGAAACCGGTTAAAGCCCTGGATGACCAAACCAAAGTATACTGATTGTCGCAAGTATTAGAGGTGCAAGTATCAGGTTAAGACCAAATACACCTACCCTGATTTCGGACTTCCATAGACACATAGTCATACTACCAATGGAATTCCGAGGGGGTTTATCCAGAGCGAAGCTGTTTCCCGTACCATCGGTAAAACCCACAACCTCATATTACACTTGCATGAGTATCTTATACCCAAATATATGAGAACTATGCCGTTGTGCCCTCACAACGCGCACAAGTGTAATACCAGTCTTTTACATATTTATCGATGTCCAATCTCGATAATACTCTGACTATGGATATTTAATGATTTATCCTTCGTGGACTGATACTATCTCATATCATTCTCAATCCAGGAACAAATCATAAGGACCTCCTATCATTTATACATCTACGTGATCTAATCACAAATGATAAGAGAGCAATCTCATTCGTCACATAGTTAATTTGTACAAAAACACCATGATCTGTACAAATAGTGACGCTATGGGTCATAATTGTCCAACAATCTCCCACTTGGCCTATATCCAGTCACTCGAGTGTCTGACACCCGAACTATGTATGGTTGGCTCAAATTGCTGAGAAAAAGGCTTTCATCAGCGGATTTGCATGATTATCATCTGATGCAATTTATTCGAACATCACATTGCACAATGTATGATCCGAACGAATCAGATGAATATCAAGTATATATCTGGATCTTTGATGAGACCATTAATTCTTTAGCCTGTGCTGTAGCCCAGCTCAGCTGCTAACATAATTATATCTAATCTAATTAGATTTGTTATCGACCTAAATGGCTTCTATTGCTGCCTCAGCTGCAGCAATAACCCGCATTTGTTGTTTATTTGTAATCGGTAACAAATCTTGCTTGGAAGATTTCCAGCTCACTGTTTCGTTATTCAAACTTTGTAGTACCGTTTGCGACTTATAGTCGTTTAATCGGTTAGGGAAACTTGCAGTAGTGAACCCAGTCACTTCAAGTACTCCATCTCTATAGTATAAGACAACATCCTTAGTTCTCTAAGATACTAAGTATGTTCTCAACTTCAATCCAGTGACTATCACTCGGATCGGCCTGTTTGTGAATCCATATGCTCAAAGCGTATGAGACACCAGGTCGCGTACATTTTTCAATGTACGATTTCTCGGAGAGTTTTATCGAAAGCCAAGCTTTCACCGATTATTTTTGTGGGAATATCATTTCCAAGAAATGACACATATTATCATTATTGTATAGGACAGCCACTGTCAGTCCGCTCCCACTAACCCTCTTATATACACAAGAATCATTTTCTTTTTGAATTAAATCATAAACCATTATGATTACATCAAAACAATAATTCCAGAACTCAATGTTTGCTTCAATCCAAACATGGATCGAATAACCTGCAAACCTAGTTTGCTTGTTATGGTACGGCAAACCGACAGGATGTTGTAAACATCCTCCTAAAGGTTTCCTTTTCAGGAAAGCGATTTTCCCGTTCAGCTGACATATTTCATAAATGAAATACGCAGCTTTAGCAAGCATTATCCAAATGGATTTACCGTGGCAACAGGTAAAAGGTTGAATTGTAATCAACACAATGTTGATAATGATACATTTTCGCTAAAAGCCTAGCTTTATACATTGGTATGTTGCCATCCATGTATGTCTTCCTTGAAGACTTATAAGTACCAATAGGCACAATGCCTTACGGTACATCAACTAGTATCTAAACTTGTTGATATACATGGAATCCATTTCGGATTCATGACACTTTGTCATAATTAGGGAGTCGATACCTTGTATCACTTCCTCATACGTAGTCAGTTGGAATACCTCAATAAGATTGACATCTTTATGAGGTGAGATCAGAAACCCATACCCCAGGTTGTTTCCTGACTCTCTCCGACATACGCGGTTCTTGTGTATTCGAAGATTAATGATATAGTT
This sequence comes from Zanthoxylum bungeanum, assembly GCA_019454045.1. NCBI lineage: Eukaryota > Viridiplantae > Streptophyta > Magnoliopsida > Sapindales > Rutaceae > Zanthoxylum > Zanthoxylum bungeanum. The sequence goes on from SKCR01013888.1 coordinate 5,839, forward strand.
TCATCATTGAAGAAATATTTGTTTCCATTAGGATTTGGTGCCTGGAACAGTATTACTCCGATTTTCATCGAGTCATACTATCCTCCCACTTACCATTGCATATAGGTATTCCTCTTAGGAAAACCGCATGGTGAGAAACATTACATTGTTCTCTTGTGAGTTGTATAAGTACAAAACTTTGGTATCCATAGGATAACCTACAATTGGCACTTATCCAATTTGGGTTCTTGTTTGGTATCATCCAAACATATGCCTAGCATACCCAAATCTTCAGGAATGAGAAAACCCGGTTTCTTTCCCGTTCATATCTAATATGAAATATGTATAACAGATTTTAATGGAACCTTATTCAAAATAAGTTCTGCACTGTAAATGCTTATCCGTTTGAGCGCGTATGGCAAGTAATTAAACGAATATTGCAAATTCAATTCTTGCCTCCCACTATTTTTCGGCGAGCCTCTAACCCTTTGTCAAGTACTCGGGAAACCGTGTTTCCTAGAGGGCTAGGATCCCGTTAAATATCACACAATCTTGACTTTGGCCAACAAATTGTATGATAATTAACTAGGTAGATCTCTAAGATCAATTGGATCCAATCCAATTCCTAGATCCAGTAGGGGGACATCCAAGTCCGAAACATATATCTTATATATGCCAATACATCCAATGTATTACCTAACCTTTTTCCTCTGATCAACTAAGCATTGGCTTTGGCACACCAAACTTAGTGATCCCAGTTAAGCGCGACCATTGACCATGGAAAGCTTCGTAATCAATGTCGATGGACAAGAAGTGGTATTGACTTTGGCCAACAAACCACAACTGGGACAAGAATGATATGGAACAAAGCTCTCGTGATTCAAACACATCCCCGACGGACAAAGGCCTTGACTTTGGCCAACAAGCCAATGCCAATCTTGGATCTTGAGTGAGAATCACTCAATGGAAGGAAAAACGCTTAATATTTTGCGAGGGTTTTTCGAGTGCAAATTGGCAACCAATTTATTATCTTTGTTAAGGTCTCATCATCATACACCCTTAAACATGCATTCTAAACACATAATAAAGCGCGTATAAATAAATAATAATGATATGCGGATTGATACTTTACACATTGATCCTAGATCAAATCACTCCTTTTATCTCTCCCGCTAGCACAAGTATAACTTCTACCCGTTACACTACACTTCTAAAGAAACCTCATTTACATTGAGGGGAATAGGTGAGAAGAGAATACAAAGAATAAGGAGGTAATAAGGCTGGACACGCAGGTCCAATTAATAAATCAAATTTATTACAACAATTTCTAAAATTGTCCCACCCATCTAATATCCATCCGATATACATTATTCATGCATGGCAACCATGTATTCACACAAGCATGTTATCAATCAATCTAATCAAATTAATTAATCTGATAATTAGTGACCATCCAATGTTCAAACAACGATTTGATTTTGTTCGAGTCAAACTCGTTTTGCGAATAAGTACTCAAAGTACGAATTCTGAATTAAATTAAACTACAAAATTAAATCCAATTCAATTTGTATTTAATTCTAATTCACTATTAATTCCAAATTAAATATTACACTTTATTAATAAACTTTTACGATTTAAATTCCAAATTTAATCGTTACGGGTCTCAAAGCCCGATTAACGTCCAACGTTATTTAATTAAAGTCCAATGGGCTTTTAATTAATTCTTTAAGGCGTGGACTTTTGGTCAACTCGGGTCAAACCGATAACCATAGTCCCATCAGGAGAATTACCCCATAAGCCCATAAACCAATTTTGGCCCATTAGGCCCAATTAAATTATAAAGGTCCATTAGTCGCATTTGGGCTTTATGGAAGCGGTTTTGGGCCCAATTGGATCCAACCAATTTTTCCTAAACCCATCTTAGTACAACCAAGCCCAATAACAACTTTAAAAGCCCAATTTACAAAATGGCCCAAATAATTAAATTACCAAATTCCAAATTCCCAATTTAATTACCTCAAGTGTATAACCCAATTAATCACCCAAATCAATATTTCCAACATCAAATTAGCCTAATTAATCATGCTCATTTACAACAAAACATGTCCAACACATTTCATCAAAATCAAACCCAATTCATGCTCTTATGCTATGGATTTTGGGGATTTTTCATATCCGATTCGGTTTCAATCCAATTAAATCCACAATCGACATAAATCAACACGCCCAACATGATTCCAACTCATCCAATGATTAAAATCAAAAATCACCATGACAATTAGGGCTAAATGCATTCGGCCAACACAAAGAATTTGGGGAAAAATGTTCCAAACATAATTTCTTGAAATTGATCCAATAAATCCTCAATTAAAACACATTTAAACATATTCATTCATCCAAGATCATTTAACAAGCATGAAACAAGTGCAAATACAACGAGGGAGTTGCGGAATACTCACATCGAGCGGTTGAGCGACGCTAGAGGCAACAAAAATCAAATTCTGCTCACTGTTTTTGCTCGGCAGTCCACTGGTTTCCCTCTCCAAGATTCGGCCATGGTGGTCTTTCTCCAAGCGCCAAGCTTCGTCAAACGATTCCAAGCTCATGGGTGGACTTCCCTATCACCATCGCATGACTTCGTAGTGTGCTAGCACTCCCGATTTTGCCACAAAATAACGACTCTAAGCTTCCCTTAGCTCACAGCAGTGAGCTGTGAAAGAAGAGAGAAAGAACAGCCCTAGGCGTGAATGAAGAGAGAAAGGAGAGAGGTGTTGTGTGGTTTGATTCTAATTTGTGTATCTAATACACAAAAATGTGAATTTCAAATTCATTTACCATGAACTTGGCTTTCAAAAAGTCAAGCCTTAATGACTCCAACCACACACATCACTCCATCAATCCATCAATCAATGAATAGTGACTGGCGTCAATCACTCAAAGTGAAAGACAAACCACTTGACTTGATTGACGAATGATGTGACGCTAGAAGCGACTAGTGATTTAACGCTTGATTTGACTTGCGTACCGCACTTGAATTCGAAATGCGAATGCGCTCGCAATAATCTCGGGCTCGGGTTCGCTAATTCCAAATTAACGAATTTTCCGTTGCGACGTAATTAAATCTAATTTAATTAAATAATCATGCCTAGCATAATTACTATTCACGTCGCTAACGAATTAATTCTAAATTAACTCATTCGCCCGAATTAAAATCTAATTTTAATTCCGTGTCGAAATCCAATTTCGTTTAATATATCGAATATATTAATTTATCGATTAATTCCAAATTAATCATTATCTCTCTTAAATGATATTTTATCCCATATAAAATATCTCCGCAATTAATCCCAGATTAATTTTCTCTCTTCTAATTAATCCCAGATTAATTTAGAGTGCGAGTCATACGTCATCGGTGAATCTTTGGGAAGCGACCCATGAGATCCCCAGATATGTTGGCAGTAAATTCGGTCGTCGGACTATCCGAACACGTAAGTACCTAGTACTACGTTTGTACCGATTTACAGGACAAGGTTGGCTTCTAGCAAAGCGTCATGCCTACCCAATTCTCCAGAAATATCTTTACAGGAATATAAGGATCTATATCAGGCGTAGTATACGTAGTATTGCGTATTTCTGTCCAGTATCGGATGATCACGTGCTAGGCCTGGGGCTGGAATTGTGTCTGCCCCGTACGAAGCACATGTCGGATGTCTGGTAACTAGTCTCTATAATCGGATAAACATGACCTTGTCATTTTATCCCGATGACTGCAGTACTTAAGAGTACTAGTATCGTATCCTACGTGACCATCATCTCCATATGACTGAAGTGATACTTCCGTCTTGACATCACACCCAACACACTACGATTCTCGATATACCCAGAAGAGGCGTACACAGAAACCGGTTAAAGCCCTGGATGACCAAAACCAAAGTATATTGATTGTCGTAAGTATTAGCGGTGCAAGTCTCAAGTTAAGACCAAATACACCTACCCTGATTTCGGACTTCCATAGACACAGTCATACTACCAATGGAATTCCGAGGGGGTCTATCAAGAGTGAAGCTGTTTCCCGTACCATCGGTAAAACAACCTCCTATTACACTTGCATGAGTATCCTATACTCAAATATATGATAACTATGTCGTTGTGCCCTCACAATGCGCACAAGTGTAATACCAGTCTTTTACGTATTTATCGATGTCCAATCTCGATAAACTCTGACTAGGGATATTTAATGATTTATCCTTCGTGGACTGATACTGTCTCATATCATTCTCAATCCAGGAACAAATCATAAGGACCTCATATCATTTATACATCTAGGTGATCTAATCACAAATGACAAATAAAGAGAACAATCTCCTTTGTCACATAGTTAATTTGTACAACAACACCATGATCTGTACAAATAGTGACGCTATGGGTCATAATTGTCCAATAATTTCTTCATCTCTAACATGGGTGCATGAAGAATAAGTTGTTGAGAGTGATACGCGAGCATAAGAAAGCTATTGGCTGGACTATAGTAGACATTCGAGGCATCAGTCCATCATTTTACATGCATAAAATCTTGATGAACGGCGTGTACAAAGCCACAGTGGAGCATCTGTTTGGGCCAAATTTGGTCCAGGGGTAGTTCGTTATTTTTCTTCAGATCCAATACTGGACGCACCCCTGAAGCCTCCTAATCAAACCCCAAAGACATAATGTCGGCCCAGGCCCGATGAACACCAACACCGGTAACCGTAGGTCCATCCAGAGACCGGCCCACGTAACGCCCAGGCTCATTAATGCCACCCACAAGCCATCCGTTCCAACCTGCAAGCAGTAATGTCACTTCATTAAGTTGACTGTTACCATGTTCTAACGGGCAGATAATTAAAAGACAGTCAATAAAGACACACATGACGATACCATGGATATATAAGGAATATGACTCCAAGAGGAAGAGGATTCAACTTCTAGCTCTCCTACCCATAGCTTGGGAACATTCTCAAGCTCGCCACTCCTACCACTTACCGCCCTCACGGCATTCAACGGAGTTCAAGGTAGCATCTAACATTGACCTTCCATCTACAACTACCTTTGTCATTTACTGACTTGGGCGTCGGAGTGCCCCCGGCACCCACCCACCGGTGGGTAGTACTCCCGCTCACTCTACAATCTTTGTTTTGCAGGATCGCCAGTGCCCCTATACAAAATCTCAATTGTGGACCTCGGGCGAAAACCAGCGTCTACAATTTGGCGCCCACCGTGGGGCCCTAGCGATCATGCAACGAGAAAGCGGTGTCATCTTCTTCCAACGACATGAGAGGATTTCCATCTACTCAAGGAACAATGCACGTCCC
>SKCR01013889.1:0-11184 GCA_019454045.1 Zanthoxylum bungeanum
CCCACTTTCATTTGGAAAGTGTGGGGCCCACATGACACATGTCATTATTTGCATTATTTAATTCTTGATGTATTGCATGAAGATAGGGTACAAAGCACTCAAGGTTATTGCATGGAAATTGAGTGTTAGACACTCTAAGCCTTTGCATGGTTTGTGTCATAAGTATATTATTATTTAATAATTATTATGACACCATAAATATAAATTTTTTGAAACAAAAAATCACTTCCTCTCTCCCTCTCAAGCCTTACCGAAACAGTGAAGCTCTCACAGCCCTCTCCATTTCTTCATTCTTTTGTTGCAAAAGGCTGAAGAAAGTGTGTGTGTTTGGAACATTAAATCACATATTTGGCTAGCACCATCAAGGGATCATACAAGTGTTATGGGAAACTCATCTTAGAGCTTGGAAGGATCAAATATAGCTTGGAGCTTCTCTTTTCTGCTTGCCGAATCCTTCACTGCACAAAGGAGCAAGTTTTGTTTCATCAAACGCAACCACATTCCGTTTTTGTGAGTATTGATTCCGCCATACTTCAATATAGTTCATTCTTTTATATATTTTGCTTGTGCTTTTGATCTTGGGACATGGATTAGATTTTCCAACACAACCAACCACCATTTGATTTGATTAAGGAATTTCGATTAACATTTAATCATTCCTTTGTGAATGTTGTTGGGTTTCTACGGTCTAATTCGGGATCGATTCAAGCAAGAAACATACATTTGAATACTCGAGAAGTTGCGGAATACTTACATCGATCTAGGGGTGAGCACCGGTTTCAGTTCTACCGGAACCGGTTGGAACCGGACCGATTTTCCGGGTTTGGAACCGGAACCGATTGTAATCGGGTAGGTTCCGGTTCTAAAAATGAAGGAACAGATTTTATCCGGGTAGGTTCCGGTTCCAAAATGGTCGGAACCGGAACGGGACCATGGAACCGGAACCGCATTTGAGATCAGGATTAAATACCCAATTTTTACCAATTTTTAATACCTGTAGCAGCAGATTGTTTGATCTCCTGTTTGCGTCATTTGTTTTGATTAAAAAATGGGATTCTTGTGTAGGATTATGTTTTTATGGATAAATTGAAGGAAACAGAGCAAGGGTTCTTGCTGTTATTATTATTATTATTTTATTATTATTATTATTATTATTATTATTATTATTATTATTATTATTATTATTATTATTATTATTTGTTTTGTCTAATATATAAACACAACTTTTTCAACGTAGATTACTTGTACCAATTCCAAGAGTAAAAGCCCTTCAAGATCAAAGATCAAGAATTAGTCTGAGGCCTTTTCTTTTGCTTTTATTTATGTTTACTGCTTGTTCTATATGAGCAACAAGGATGATCATCAACCCAATAAATAAACAACTTTATTCTGCCTCAACGAATAGATGCCACTGGCAATAAGATTAAATGCATGGCTTGCAATGCATGATCATTTGTATACTTTGTTAAATATTTCAAGTTTATTGATCTGAAAATGTTATATTAATAGGGTAATTCGAACAAGGACCGGAACCGAATTGGAACCGAATAATAGGGTACCCTATTTAATTGGGTAGGTTCCGGTTCCACTTAGTTAGGAACCGATTTTTTTCTGGATAGGTTCCGGTTCCATGCGGAACCGGAACCGAAACCGGTTTTGCTCACCCCTACATCGATCGGCTTTTGCGACGCGAGGAACAACAAAAACTTTTTATGCCCTTTGAAACTCCTCCAAGGCTCTCGGCAAAAGTGCAGATTTTTGGCTCCTCCAAATTCGGCTATGGTGGATCTCAAGCTCCAAGCTTTGTGATGTTATTCCATGCCCACATGTGGGTTTCCATATCACCTTTGTATGTCTCCATTGTGTGCTAGCACTCTTGATTTTGCAACAAAATCATCATCTTGCTTCTCCTTCATGTCTCGGCAGTGGGCAAAAACAGAAGAAGAAAACAGCCCCATTTGGGCGAGAGAGAGGGTAGAATAAAGAAGAGAGAATGTGTGGTGAGGATGATTTTTTGTGTATCTAATGCACTTAATGAATTTCAAAATTCATTTACCAATTTATTTGCTTTCCAAAAGTCACAACCACTCCCATAATCAATCAAGTGACAAGTTGTCACATCACTCAAAGTGACATGTGATTTGACGCTTGATGTGACTAATGATTTGACGCTTGATGTGACTTGTGGGCCGCACTTAAATTCGCAATGCGAGTGCGCCCGCAAACACTCCCGGCTCGGGTTCGTAATTCTAAATTAACAATTTTCCGTTACGACGTAATTAAATAATTATGCCTAGCAAAATCACTATTCACGTTGCTAACGAATTAATTCTAATTAACTCGTTCGCCCGAATTAAAATCTAATTTCAATTCCACGTCGAAATCCAATTTCATATAATATATCGAATATATTTTTATCGATTAATTCCAAATTAATCGTATTCTCTCTTTAATTAATATTTTATCCCAGATAAAATATCTCCGTAATTAATCCCAGATTAATTTTCTCTCTCATCTAATTAATCTCAGATTAATAAAGTGCGAGTCATACGTCATCGGTGAATCTTCGGGAAGTGACCCATGAGATCCCCGGATATGTTGGCAGTAAATCTGGTCGTCGGGCTATCCGAACACGTAAGTACCTAGTATTACATTTTCCCGATTTACCAAGACAAGGTTGGCTTCTAACAAAGCGTCATGCCTACCCAATTCTCCAGAAATATCTTACAGGAATATGTGATCTATATCAGGCGTAGTATACGTAGTATTGCGTATTTCGATCCATATCGGATGTCACATGCTAGGCTTAGGGCTGGAATGTGTGTCTACCCCGTACGAAGCACATATCGGATCTCTGGTAACTAGTCTCTATAATCGAATAAACATGACCTAGTCATTTTATCCTGATGACTGCAGTACATAAGAGAACCAGTTCTGTATCCTACGTGACCATCATCTCCACTATGACTGGAGTGATACTTCTGTTTTGACATCAACCCAATACACTACGATTCTCAATATACCCAGCAGAGGCGTACACAGAACCTGTTAAAGCCCTGGACGACCAAAACCAAAGCATATTGATTGTCGCAAGTATTAGCGGGGGCAAGTCTCAGTTAAGACCAAATACACCTACCCTGATTCGGACTTCCATAGACACATAGTTCATACTACCAATGGAATTCCGAGAGGTCTATCCAGAGCGAAGCTGTTTTTCGTACCATCGGTTAAACACAACCTCCTATTACACTTTCATGAGTATCTTATACCCAAATATATGAGAACTATGCCGTTATGCCCTCACAACGCACACAAGTGTAATACTAGTCTTTTACGCATTATCGATGTCCAATCTCGATAATACTCTGACTAGGGATATTTAATGATTAAACCTTCGTGGATTGATACTGTCTCATATCATCTCAATCCGGGAACTAATCATATGAACCTTTCATCATTTATACATCTTGGTGATCTAATCACAAATGATAAAAGAGCAATTTCCTTTGTCACATAATTAATTTGTACAACAACACCATGATCTGTACAAATAGTGACGCTATAGGTCATAACTGTCCAACAATCTCCCACTTGGCCTATAGCTAGTCACTCGAGTGTCTTACACCCGAACTATGTACGGTTCGCTTAAATTTCTGCTGAGGAAAGGCTTTCGTCAGTGGATTTGCATGATTATCATCTGATCCGATTTATTCGATCATCACATCGCCACGATGTATGATCCGAACGAATGAGATGAATATATAAGTTTATATCTGGATCGTTGATGAGACCATTAATTATTAGTCTGTGCTGAAGCCTAACTCAGCTGCTAACAGAACTATATCTAATCTAATTAGATTTGTTATCAATCCAGAAGGCTTCTATTGCTCCCTCAGCCGCATCAATAATCCACTTTTGTTGTTTATTCGATAACAATATCTTGCTTGGAAGATTTCCAGCTCACTGTTCCGTTATTCAAACTTGTATAGTACCGTTGTTTGACTACTTTTAGTCGTTATTATCGGTTAGGAAACTTGCAGCACTGAACCTAGTCACTTCAAGTTCTCATTCTCCATAGTTTAAGACAGCATCCTTAGATCTCTAAGATACTAAAGCATGTTCTTAACATCAATCCAATGACTATCACTTGGATTGGCCTGATTGTGACTCCATATGCTCAAAGCTTATGAGACAATAGGTCACGTACATTTTTCAATGTATGAGTTTTCGAAGATTGTCAACAACTTTAAATCTATCCCATTAGATCTTTATTCCTAGAATAAAGGTTGTTTCTCCCAAGAATTCTACGGAGAATTTTCTCGAAAGCCAAGCTTTCGCCGATTGTATTTAATGGGAATATCATTTCCAAGAAATGACATGTCATCATTATTTATAGGACATTCACTTTCAGTGCGCTCCCACTAACCCTCTTATCTACACAAGAATCATTTTTTTTTGAATTAAATCATATACCATTATGATTACATCAAAACGATAATTCCAAGAACGCAATGCTTGTTTCAATCCATAGATGGATCGAATAACCTGCAACCTTGTTTGCTAGTTGTAGTATGACAAAACCTTCAGGATGTTATAAACATCCTCAAAAAGGTTTCCAGTATCAATATACAAGGCAACATCAAGGGTACACTTGTCAATGACAAACTCAAGCAACCGATGTTGTCCTGACAGCTTTGGCACGTTCAGGATTTCCACTTTCGCTTGAATTTGTCTGGTATCAATATACAACCGGTATGGATAATAATTCTATAACCTACACCCTCACAGCTTTGGGATGATCTCGGATGCAGTTATAGAAAGATACCCATAAACTATACTGACAAGACGGACCAAGAAACATGTATCCAATACACGTCACTTACAACCTTATTTCTAAGCGGAGATTTTCCTCAGGAAGCTATACTCTACATCAAATGCAGAATTTTAATCTAAATCATTTCCAAACATTTCAATTCTACCTTAGAAAAATATAACACAATTTAACCATTAAATTTCCGTTATTTTTTCTGTTAACGTAGAACCGAAAAGTAAAGAAACATATCTAGATTACATGCATGTGCAAACATAAAAATTGAATTAAATATCAAATATCAAGCATGAATAATGTAATGGATGAAGCATCAGACCTTCTCTGATACAAATTTTGTTGGGGTTTTGGGCGATGGGCGCATCGGAAGCGCGGTTCGGGCAAAATCATATTTTAAAACTTTTTCAAAATACCGAATAAATTATTCAATATCTAATATGAATAATTTATTTATATTTCACCTAAACCTATTTATTCGATATCAAATAGCAACATAAATTTAATAGAAACTTCGTGAAACTTTTACGAAAAATGTTTATCCGCAAAATGACGCAAAACGTATTTTTGACTGAACCGACTACCCGAAACTTATGGGGACTGTCCAGGTTAGCCCCAATAGTGTTAATGCATTTCATGGGCTGCCTGAACAGTGACAAACTCACTGTTTGGACAGCCATCACCCGGTTGGCTCAAAAGTACCCGGTAACGCCGTTTTTGGCCGTTTTCGCTTATTTCAACTCGGAAACACTTTCCAGAAATTGTTCCTACTCCCAAAACACATCCATTACATTCATATGACATCAAAATCATCATAAAATTTCCAATTTCAGCAGATCTGATCCAGAACCGAAATTTAATAATTTTCATGCTTTAAATCCAAATTTTCAAGATTAATCTAATTAATCAAGACACCAACTAAAGTCACCACATTGAAAAACCCAAGAACAATTATAGTTCCATAAGAGTGGTCATAACATTCTAGAATAGCAACTCATCAACAATTGGATTAATTGGATAATAATTACACTAATTACTTCCAAAACTCCTTCACACATGCAATTCATTCCATCTCCATCATCCACAAACCAAAGCCCCAAAAATTCAGATTTGAAGGAACCCTATAACATTTCTAATCATCAAGAAACAAGAAATCAAATTTCTAAGCTTAGGGTTAAGTAGATTACCTATTAATCTCTTGAAATCCCAAACTTTTTTCTTGATTTTCCTTCAATTCTTCATGGATTTATCAAACAATTTTCAAACTCATTTTTCCTTGGTGTATTCGGCCATGGTGTGTAGAATAAGGAAGAAGAAAACAACTTTTTCTTTTAAAAAGGAATGACCGAGTTTGGCCTTAAGAAGGGGTATTATTGGCTTTTAACAATTTAATCAATATTAAATAAATACTAAGCTTTTTGGTAACCAATCAAATTGATACACATTTAGCCTAATAAATTCATGCCATGTGTTCAAATAATAATTGGACAAATTCCATAACTTTTATGGAGAAAGTTTATTATTTAATAATTCAAATATTTAACAATTAAATATCCAAATAATTAATTAATATAATTATTATTATATACGTAATTTTATTTAGAATAAATAACAATACAAATATTTATGGCATGTGTCAAAATCTCATTTGACGAATATAATTAATGTGTATCTAATCATATTATGTATCAAATACAAATACACAATAATTATTAGCGGATAAAATCTCCTAATGCATGTGTTATCGTTTAACCGAATAACTCACTTAATCCGATGAAGTATTATGAATGATCCGTATTATTCATATCGGGTTGCCCAAGTGCTCAACGAGTACACTTCATATTGTGGGACTCTTTAAGTTTAGGTTTATCCATCACGAAATCCAATTTCGTGTCCATAATCTATCCACTCATGGATTATGACAACCACGGATAATCTCGCTAAACTATGCAAGTTGAGGTCATTGCATACGTATAATCCCTCTATCACGGGCTATCCGTGTTATACCTGGGATATAGATGAAAACATCAAATATGTTCGGTATAATACATTCGACTTTCAATTTACGATCTCTAAATAACACTCGAAACTGATTTCCGAAGTTATACCATGACCATGGATTTACTAGATCGTAAACACGTGAGGATGCCTATGCCATGTACACAGGACTGACAGATCCTATCTTGATACGCACTAGATATCATGAGCATCAGTCTACACCCAACAAACAGGCGGAGGTCTGATCATGAATAGATCTTTGACATGACTGCCATCAAAGTGTGGAGGATAACTCATATATTCAACTGTGGTATCTGAAGTCAGAGGACCACTATGCTCGCTCAACTCGTGAATATTCCTATTGACGTTGGTGTACCATATATTAGGAAATCTTCAGTGAGTCATTCAGTGTCTTATCAAATAAACACCTACATGTCTATACGAGTCTCCCGAGACTCATGGTTTATAAGGATAAACCATCGGACCAAGTCACGATATACGACATGTACAGGTATCAACGAATTTTACTAACCGACCCGTGTTAGTAAATCTTGAACAAGAATTTTATTTAAGGATATACATCTTATAGTGCGCCTCCCAATGTCAACAAACTACGTTGTAACTGTGCACTATATTGTGAATACTAAGGTCTTTGTCTAATATACACGTATCACTGAACCATATTCAGTTTCGATCTAATCATAATCAGATGTCTAATCGTAATTAAATCGAATAAGTGTATAAAAGACAAGGGTTCTACCATTAAATTAGTATATTATAGAAAATAATATTGCTCGTATTTATGAATCTGACATAAATACGATCCGAATTGGCACTCCGAGCACTAACCATAATAGGTTATGTCTATTTGATGGGACATAAATCGGAAACCTTTGAAAAGTTCAAAGAGTTCCGTAATGAAGTAGAAAAACAAACTGATCAATATAATAAATGTCTTCGATCTGATCGAGGCGGCGAATATATGAGCAGTGAGTTCATAGATTATATGATGGAGAATGGGATTCTCGCTCAATATACTCCAACAGGTACTCCACATTACAATGGAGTGTCTGAGAGGAGAAATCAAACTTTATTGGATATGGTCCGATCAATGTTGAGTTTTACAGATTTGCCATATTACTTATAGGGCTACTCTCTTTTAACAGCTGCACATCTTTTGAATAAGATTCATTCCAAAGTTGTTCCTACGACTCCGTATGAGATATGGACCGTATGAGACCAAATCTTAATTATGTTAAGGTTTGGGGTTGTCCTGTCTATGTTAGGATGGCTTAGCAAGATAAGTTTTCGCCTCGAGGGCAAAAGTTTAGGTTTGTTAGATATCCTTTGAATATGAAGGGATATCTGTTCTGTGATACCGAGCATCGAAATGTGTTCGTAGATCGCTTCGAAAAATTCTATAAGTAGAATTTTTGTCAGAAGGTGGTAATCATAGACAGGTTGAACTTGATGAAGTCCAACCTGAAAACAACGAACCAACGGAGGAACCTGAAGTTCAAGTAGATGAAGAACCTTCAACACACACACTCTGTAGGTCACAAAGGGTATCTAGACCTCCTGAACGCTTGTATTTGATACAAGAAAAGTGTATCGATGTTCTCTTAGTTGAATAGACTAATCCTTTTACCTATAGAAAATCAATGTTGGACATCGACTCAGTGAAATGGCAAAGTGCCATGAAATCTGAGTTAGACTCAGTGTATGAGAATCAAGTTTGGGACTTGGTTCTGCTTCCCGAAGGAATTTTTCCTATCGGTTGTAAATGGGATTACAAGAGGAAGGGCGGGCCTGATGGAAATGTTGAAACCTTTAAGGCCCGACTGGTAGCAAAAGTTTACACGCAGTGACCTAGCGTCGACTACGATGAAACATTTTCGCCAGTAGCAATGTTTAAGTCTATTAGGATTTTGCTTTCTATAGCTGCGTATAATGATTACTAGATTTGGCAAATGGATGTCAAAATGACTTTTCTAAATGGATTTCTTGATGAAGAAATCTATATGGAATAGCCGGAAGGTTTTTCATCCAGCGAAAACTCGGGTATGGTATGTAAGCTTAAGAAGTCCATTTATGGACTTAAGCAAGCTTCACGAAGTTGGAATCTTCGATTCGACGAGATTATTAGATCGTCTGGTTTTCTCAAGAATTCGGAAGAATACTGTGTGTATCAGAAGGCCAGTGGGAGCATGGTGGTATTTTTAGTCCCCTATGTTGACGACATCCTCAATCATTGGGAATAATATAGGGATGATGCAAGGCGTCAAAGCTTACCTCTGTAAGAATTTCTCCATGAAGGACCTGGGAGAAGCTTCCTATGTTTTAGGCATAAAACTCTATAGAGATAGAGAGAGGAAGCTAATTGGGTTATCCCAATCAACGTACATAGATAAGATCTTGAAACGGTACAATTTTGGTAACTGTACGACACAAAAACCAGTGACGATGTCCTAGGCTCACGGCCTAGTCAGAGTACGGAGTAGCCCACCGGGGGACTAAACCGAAGAATAATGGAGTCACCACCCAGTGTGAACTGGGACAAAGATTTAAGGCTGCACTCACCCCTCGCAAGGGAAGACCTCAAACCGTTGGGTTCTGAATGGTCCCTTACTTATGTCACTTGTAATGAAAGGATTTATGCAATAGCACAGCCAAATCTCATGCAACACGTACCAGATAATTTAAACAACATGCAAGTTTGCACACCCATAATCGTAAATGAAAGAAATGAAGGCAAAATACATAATTAATGAACGTATTAAACAATAAAATGCAATAATGTAACTAATAACAACTATAAAGGCATTAATAATAAAAGCGAGCATACAATCTCATTAGCATATCGAATAAATAAATGCGGAAAATATAAATAAATAATAACGGTAAAGGCCTAAATATTAAAGAGAGCTAACTAAGCATATGAAGGGGAAGGGAATGACTAAGGGAACAAACATGCATGAAACATGATGAAGGAATCTGTCCAGTGTGTACGCGTCGTGTAGCGTTCGTAAACGCGTTCGAACGGTAAATAGAATGCAAGCATTCGAGTAGCATTTGATAACACGTTCGAACGATAAATAGAATATCCGTGTTCATATAGCGTTTGATAACGTGTTCGAACGGGATGAGACCTGATGCATGATACAATAAAATGAATGTGCGTTCGAGTAGCGTTCTGAGACGCATTCGAACAGAAATAAGATAGAATGCATACGTTCATGTAGCGTTCATAAACACTTTCGAACGGAATGAGGCAGGATGCATACGTTCGTGTAGCGTTTGGAAACGCGTTCGAACGAGATTGCCAAAATGGCATCTGAAATGACACAAACACATGTATGGGTGAACAAATACACAATGTAGGACCTCGTGTGCCCGATTGAACATATTTCACGTTCAATCGAGTGTACCTCATCCGGCACAGCAAAACATCGTGGTAAAGGTAGCCTTTAGGCATTTCCCTCGAATAGAGGACCTTTAATCCACCTTAGTTAGCCCATGCGCACTAGAATGCAATGCATGCATAAATAAAGCAATGATATGCAAATGGTAAATGACATAATAAAAGACGCATCATAACATCGTGGTAAAGGTAGCCTTCAGGCATTTCCCTCGAATAGAGGACCTTTAATCCACCTTAGTTAGCCCATGCGCATTATATTACAATGCATACAAATGAATGAGACAATAATGTGGAACTCTGTATATCCGATTAAACATATCTCACATTCAATCAAACATATTTCGTCCGGCGCGGCAAAGCATCGTGGCAAAGGTAGCCCTCTGGCTTTTCATCCCTCAAAATGGAGGACCTTTATGTTGGACAATTATGACTCATAGCGTCACTATTTGTACAGATCACAGTGTTGTTGTACAAATTAACTATGTGACAAAGGAGATTTCACTCTTATCATTTGTGATTAGATCACCTAGATGTATAAATGATAGGAGGTCCCTGTGATTTGTTCCTTGATTGAGAATGATATGAGATAGTATCAATCCACGAAGGATAAATCATTAAATATCTATAGTCAGTGTTGGTTTCTATAATATGTCCCAAACAAAGATTAAGCATGTGAAATACTATAAAGAATATATATAAACATGAAGTATGGCGGAATCATACTTACAATACCTTGTGATGAAGAAGATGATCAAATGGTAGAAGCTCCAAGTTGTGGAAGATTCGGCCAAGAGGAGGAAGAAGACTTGAAGCTCCAAGCTTTTGTATTCCAAGCTCTTTGATGGTTTCCCTATCACCTCTTTTGATCCCTTGCTTGTGCTAGCAAAAATGGAGAAATAGAAGATCAAATCTTCATTGCCCTTGTCAATGGAGTTCTCGG
>SKCR01013890.1:0-11156 GCA_019454045.1 Zanthoxylum bungeanum
AACGGGGCTATAGCACAAGCTAAGGAACCAAGGTCTCATCAATGGTCCAAGCATGTTCTTTGGCGTTACCATCTGATTCGGGAGATTATACATCGTGGCGATGTAAAAATCGAGAAGTCGCATCGGATGACAACATTGCAGATCCGCTGACGAAGGCTGTTCTTCAGCATGTGTTTGAACGACATATACATAGTTCAGGTATTAGATGCTTGAGTGACTGGCTATAGGCCAAGTGGGAGATTGTTAGACATTATGACCCATAGCGTCACTGTTTTGTAAATGATATTGTATTTTTGTACAAAATGAAACTATGTGATAATGAAATTCCCTTTTGCCGTTTTGTAAAATTATTTACTTTGATATATTAATGGAAAAAGTCCATATGATTAGTTCCGTTGAGATGATATGAGACAGTATCAATATAAAAGTTTAATCATTAAATATCCCTAGTCGGAGTATTATCGAGATCGGACATCGATAATGGGGAATAGACTAGTATTGCACTTGTGCGAGTTGTGATGGCACAACGGCATAGTTCTCATATATTTAAGTATTGGATATTTATGCAGTACGATAGGAGGTTGTGTTTTACCAATGGTACGGAAAACAGCTTCGCTCTGGATAGACCCCGCAGAATCCCATTGGTAGTATGTCTGCGTGTCTATGGGAGGCCGCACCAGGGTAGGTGTATATGGTCTTAACCTAAGACTTGCATCGCTAGTACTTGCGACATCGGTAAACTTTGGTTTTGTGGTTCGGGGCTTTAACCGGTTCTGTGTACGCCTCTTCTGGGTTATCGGGAATCGTAGTGTACTGGATGTGATGTCAAGATGGAAGTATCACTTCAGACATATGGAGATGATGATCACACTGGATACAGAACTGGTACTCTATAAAAGGTTGCAACCGTCGGGACAATATGACCAGGTCAGGATTTTCCGATTTAAAGAGACTAGTTGTTTGATGTCCGATATATGTTTCGTACGGGGCAGACACATTTCCAGCCCCAGGCCTAACATGTGATCGTCCGATACTGGATCGATGTACGCGATACTACGGTATACTACGCTTGATAAAGATCTAATATTCCAGTAAGAATATTTCTGGAGAATTGGGTAGGCATGTCGCTTTGCTAGAAGCCAACCTTGTCTTGTAAATCGGTAAAAACGTAGTACGAGGTACGTACGTGTTTGGATTATCCAACAACCGTATCTACTGCCAACATATCCGGAGATCTCTTGGGTCGCTTCCTGAAGATTCACCTATGATGTTTGATTCGAACTTTGTTAATCTTGGATTAATTACGGAGAAACTTTATCTTGGATAAAATGCCTAATTATGAGAGAGAACGATTAATTTGGAATTAATCGATAAAATAATATATTCGATATATTATACAAAAATTAGATTTCGACGCAGAATTAAAATCGGATTTTAATTCGGGCAAACGAATTAATTTAGAATTAATTCGTTAGCGATGTGAATAGTAATTTCGCTAGGCGTAATTATTTAATTCACGTCGCGACGGAAATTCGTTAATTCGGAATTAGCGAAACCGAGCCCGAAAGTGTTTGCGGACACATTCGTATTTTGAAATGAGTGGGACCCGCAAAACACATCGCGAAGTCTCATCACTTGACACGACTAGTTGATGGATGTATCTAGCCACCTTTATGGGATGATACATTGTCACTATTCTCAATGTAAGTTGGTGAGGCCATTTAATGGCTTTTTGAGGGAAAATACTTTTCACGATTTTTGAAGGGGTTTTACATTTACCAAAATATTTTTGGTAATTGTTCTAATCATCATTTACGTTTTTGAAACAACAAAAAGGTGAAAAGAAAACCAAAAGGCCATTCTCCTCTTCTTCTTCTTGCTCACGCCGTGAGCTTCTTCAAGGGCAGAAAATTGTTTTTCATTTCTCCATTTTGCTAGCACAATGAGGGATCAAATGAGGTGATAGGGAAACAACCTTGGAGCTTGGAATACTAGAAGACTTGAAGCTTCTCTCCCTCTTGCTCTTGGCCGAAAGTTTCCACCTTTGAAGACTCAAGGATTCTCTTCATCAATTTTCGTCACAAGCTTTGTAAGTATGATTCCGCCATGCTTCAAGCTTTGCATGTATAAATTGTGTATTTCTTTGGCTTATACTTTCTTTGGGACTAATTATAGAAACCAACAGAGGCTTGGTTAGGGGTTGTTTATATAGAGAAGGGCTAGGGTTTCCTCTTGTCTCCTAAGGAAGGGATTTTGGCATTAAAGAGATGATTTGATTTGGTGTTGGATAAGGAAATCAATGTATTGAGGGGGGGACAAATTTTGGTGAATTAGGAAGGTTGAATATTTGATTGGTTTAGATTTGGAATACAATATATTTAATTGGTTATGATTGATTTTAATTAGGCATAATATTTCTTTAATTTAGTATATAATATTTTGGATTAGGAAGTTACAATATTTTAATTTGGTATAATTATATTTTATGTCTTATTTAATTTGGTAAATGACTTAATTAATATTTTATTTAGTTAATATTTAATTTAATTAATATTTAATTTAATTTGGGTGTATTTTAGAGGCCATGGGCGTGTGGGCCTAGGTGGGTGTGGGCGTGGGCTTTGTCTTGGTAAGCTAGGTGTTGTGTTGGTTAAATGAGTGGCTTTGGGCCAAGATTACATGGTTCTGGGTTTTTTAGACTAAAGGTGCTTTAAAACAGAGGTCCAACGAGTGAGCTTGGAGCTAAACAAGTGAATAAAAATCTAATGAAACACCGATTTCCTTCCGACGACCGTTTCTCGCAATATCCTTGACTAAAAAGGTAGTGTCTCCAGATGAGACTCATCATAGGGACTCACATGCAAAAATGCAGCGCCTACAGTGCGAATACAGCAAAGTAAAGTTGAAGAAATACTCACTTTAATCGGCTTTGCGATGCAAAGAATACAAAAAATTCTTCATAAGACTCTCGGCCAAGCTCCTATTTGTCCTCCTTGAGATGTTCTTCAAGCTCCAAGCTTTGAAAAAGGATTCCATGATCATGAATGGGTTTCCCTATCACCTTTGTGTGACCCATTGGATGTGCTAGCATCATTGAAAAATTTGCCACAAATCTTTCCTAATCTTCTTGTTGCTTTCGGCCATGAGAGGAAATTTGAGAGAATAAGGCACCTTGTGCCATGAGATGAGGGAGAGGGAGAGAAGAAAAAAAATGAGTTGTATGTTGTGTATTTTGATTTCAAAAGTCAAATACAAAAAATCAATTACCAAATTCAAAAAAAGGTACAAGCCATTAAAGCCTTCCAACAACTCACATCACTCACAAAAGTGACATCCATCACATCACTCAAACTTGATGTGACTCCATCACAAGAATGACTAATGATGTGACGCGTGATATGACTTGTGGGCCACACTTGATTAAAAATGCGAGTGGTCCCGCAAACACTCCCGGGCTCAGGTTCACTAATTCCTAATTAACGAACTTTCCATTGCGACGTAATTAAATCAAATTTAATTAAATAATTTTGCATAGCAAAATAACTATTCACGTCGCTAGCGAATTAATTCTAAATTAACTCGTTCGCCCGAATTAAAATCTAATTTTAATTCCGCGTCGAAATCTAATTTCGTATAATATATCGAATATATTATTTTATTGATTAATTCCAAATTAATTATTCTCTCACTTTAAATAGAATTTTATCCCAGATAAAATCTCTCCGCAATTAATCATAGATTAATTTTCTCTCACTTATAATTAATCATAGATTAATTATATCCGAGTCATACTTTATCGGTGAATCTTTGGGAAGCGACCCATGAGATCCCTGGATATGTTGGCAGTAAATTTGGTCGTCGGACAATCCGAACACGTACGTACCTAGTACTATATTTTTACCGATTTACAAGACATGGTTGGCTTCTAGCAAAGCACCGTGCCTACCTAATTCTCCAGAAATATTCTTAAAGGAATATGTAATCTGTATCAGGCGTAGTATACGTAGTATTGCGTATTTCGATCTGGTATCGGATGTCATGTGCTAGGCATGGGGCTGGAATTGTGTCTGCCCCGTACGAAGCATATATCGGATCCCTGGTAACTAGTCTCTATAATTGGATAAACATGACCTAGTCATATTATCCCGATAGCTGCAGAATATAAGAGCACCAGTTCCGTATCCTATGTGACCATCATCTCCATATGACTGAAGTGATACTTCCATCTTGACATCACACCCAATACACTACGATTCTCAATATACCAAGAAAAGGCGTACACATAACCTGTTAAAGCCCTGGACGACCAAAACCAAATTATATTGATTGTCGCAAGTATTAGCGATGCAAGTCTCAGGTTAAGACCCAATAAACCTACCCTGATTCGGACTTCCATAGACACATAGTCATACTACCAATGGAATTCCAAGGGGTATATCCAGAGCGAAGCTGTTTTCGTACCATCGGTAAACACAACCTCCTATTACACCTGCATGAGTATCCAATACCCAAATATATGAGAACTATGTCGTTATGCTCCCACAACGCGCACAAGTGCAATACTAGTCTATTCTGCATTATCGATGTCCAATCTCGATAATACTACGACTAGGGATATTTTAATGATTAAACCTTAGTGGATTAATATTGTCTCATATCTTATGAATCCGAAACTAATCATATGGACTTTTATCATTTATATATCCCGGTAATCTAATTACAAATGATAAAAGAGCAATTTCCTTTGTCACATAGTTAATTTGTACAACAACACCATGTTCTGTACAAATAGTGATGCTATGGGTCATAATTGTCCAACAACTTTTTCCTATAAAAAGAAGCACAAACTAACCCTTCACACCAATGGCATTCACGACTAAAACCTCATAGCATTCACTTCTCTCCTCTAATCCGTCTCTCTATCCTAGCCTTCACGCCTCTCTCCTCTCTCTAAAAACAGAAAGCACAAACAATAACAAAGAAACCATAAAACTGCCCACAGCTCTCACGTAGCCAACAACTCTCTCATCAAACTCACTAAACACCATGCAGCCTTACATGTGAATCACACTCACGTCTAGTCCTCACGTTCATTCAAGACCACTCACGTCCAGCCCACACGTCCAGCCCTCACGACCACTCATGACCAGCTTTCACGTCCAGACCTCACACCACTCACAGACCGATTCCCAAATCACCCTCAACTTCACGCCAAACTGTCCTAAACACAGCCCCCAAGTTCACGCACCAAACAGCCCTCAACACAGCCCTCAACTTCATGCACTAGACCTCTCAACACAGCCCTCAAATTCATGCACAAAACCCCTCAAAATAGCCCTCAACTTCACGCACAAATAGCCCCGAAACAGACCCATAATAACCTTTAAACCCCACAAAACTGCACCAAAAAAACCTGTAAACTGTCCTCCAAAAACTGCACTAAAAACCGCAAACCAGTCCACCAAAAAACAGTCCCAAAACTGCATAAAACAGTCACCCAAAAACTGTCTAAAACCGAAAATAACCACTTTAAATAACGACCATAAAACAGCAGTGAAAACGGAGAAAACAGCAACCCAAAACAGGGAGGCGACGAAGGAAAATGGAAAACCAGTAAATCGGAAAAGTTGCGGAGTATTAACCCTTCCGACAACCGCATAGCACACTTCCAAGAGACGACTTAAGAGGTTAGACCTGAGGGTACCCTTTTTATTTATTCTCCTTTATCTTTTATTTATCTTCTTATTTTACTTCACATAAGTATTGTTGATTTGTGTATTCTATGACCATGGGATGAATGAAATATATGTTATCTCTCGTGGTATATCGGATGGAAACCCAAACGTAAATTCTGTAGTCGAATCCGAATGGACGGTAGTGCGGTTTGTACTTGGGAAACAACTTCACGTACCACTTGAGAGACACACGTATTTCATTTCATCCACTCTTATGTTTATGCATGATTTAGTCGTTTAGTAGGCTATTTATTTTTCTAAGCATGATTTAGTCGTTTAGTATGTTATTTATTTTTATGCATGATTTAGTTGGTTATTTCCAAGTATTATTAGTTATTTCTTTCGCATTAGGAATATAATTCATGTTTATGTCTAGGTTGTTATTTATTTTTCGCTTTAAAAATTCAATATAAACATGAGATTGCGTCTTTGCCGTTATTTCGACTTACTTTTATGCATGCAAACTTAGATATAGGTTATATGCAAACTTAGATGTAGGCGAACTTAGATGTAGGTTATTGTTGCGTAGACTTTGTTAGATTATTTCATAAATCCATTCATTACAATGTTGGACAATTATGACCCATAGTGTCACTATTTGTACAGATCACGGTGTTGTTGTAAAAATTAACTATGTGACAAAGGAGATTGCACTCTTAGCATTTGTGATTAGATCACCTCGATATATAAATTATGAGAGGTCCCAATGATTTGTTCCTGGACTGAGAATGATATGAGACAGTATCCATCGACGAAGGATAAATCATTAAATATCCCTAGTCAGAGCATTGTCGAGATTGGACATCGATAAATGCGTAAAGGACTAGTATTACACTTGTGCGAGTTGTGAGGGCACAACGGCATAGTTCTCATATATTTGGGTATAGGATACTCATGCCAGTGTAATAGGAGGTTGTGTTTCACTGATGGTACGGGAAACAGCTTCGCTCTGGATAAGACCCCCTCGGAATTCCATTGGTAGTATGACTATGTGTCTATGAAAGTCCGAAATCAGGGTAGGTGTATTTGGTCTTAACCTGAGACTTGCACCGCTAATACTTGCGACAATCAATATACTTTGGTTGAGGTCATCTAGGGCTTTAACCGGTTCTGTGTACGCCAATTCTGGGTATATCGAGAATCGTAGTGTGTTGGGTGTGATGTCGAGATGGAAGTGTCACTCCAGTCATATGGAGATGATGATCGCACAGGGATACAGAACTGGTTCTCTAAAAAGGTTGCAACCGTCGGGATAATATGACTTGGTCATGATTATCCAATATTAAAGAGACTAGTTGCTCATTATCCGATATATGCTTTGTACGGGGCAGACACTGTACCAGCCCCAGGCCTCGCATGTGATCATCTGATACTGGACAGAAATACGCAATACTACGTATACTGCGCCTGATATAGATCCTTTATTCCTGTAAGGATATTTCCGGAGAATTGGGGAGGCATGGCGCTTTGCTAGAGGCCAACATTGTCTTATAAATCGGTATAAACGTAGTACGAGGTACTTACGTGTTCGGATATTCCGACGACCGAATTTATTGCCAACATATCCGGGGATCTCATGGGTCGCTTCCCAAAGATTCACCGATGACGTATGACTCGCACTTTTAATTAATCTAGGATTAATTAGATGAGAGAGAAAATTAATCTGGGATTAATTGCGGAGATATTTTATCTGGGATAAAATATCAATTAAAGAGAGAGAACGATTAAATTGGAATTATTCGATAAATTAATATATTCGATATATTAAACGAAATTGGATTTCGACGCGGAATTAAAATTACATTTTAATTCGGGCGAACGAATTAATTTGGAATTAATT
Organism: Zanthoxylum bungeanum; assembly: GCA_019454045.1. Lineage (NCBI taxonomy): Eukaryota > Viridiplantae > Streptophyta > Magnoliopsida > Sapindales > Rutaceae > Zanthoxylum > Zanthoxylum bungeanum. Next base: position 7,576 of record SKCR01013890.1, read on the forward strand.
CGTTAGCAATGTGAATAGTGATTTCGCTAGGCGTAATCATTTAATTACGACGCAACGGAAAATTCGTTAATTTGGAATTAGCGAACCCGAGCCCGAGATTATTTGCGACTGCATTCGCATTTCGAATTCGAGCGCGGCACGTCAAATCAAGCGTCAAATCGCTAGTCGCATCTAGCGTCACATCAAGCGTCAAATCATGTCACTTTGAGTGATGTGACGATTGATTGGATTGATTGAGTGAGTGAGTGATGTGAAATATATTAATTTTATATGTTTGGTATATGTTAAAATTGATTTTAGAAATCAATAACACTTTTAACTTTTTACAACTCTCTCTCTTACGTTGGTTTTATTTTGGAGCCAAAATTATCTCCATCTTTCACGCCATTCTCTTCTTCTACAAAGGCAGTGAACTGCCGTGAGTGTTGAAGATATGGAGGGAAGCCAAGTGCGTTTTTGATGCAAAAACAAGAGTGCAAGCACACTCCGGGATCATGCGAAGGTGATAGGGAAGTCCACCAATGAGCCGGGAAACATTTGACGAAACTTGGGGCTTGTTCAAGGACCTCCAATGGCCGAAAATGAGGAGCAAAATGCAGCCCACTGCCGCACAAACCAGTGAGAAGAACAGCAGCCACTGCAGAGTATAAACCAGTGAGCGAAAACATAATTTTTGTTGCCTCCTTCGTCGCTCAACCGCTCGATGTAAGTATTCCGCAACTTTCGTCGTTGTATTCACACATGTTCATGCTTGTTTAATTCGATCTTGGAGACCTAGAATCACTAACAATGGTATCAGAGCTAGTTGAAGCATGAAAAATGTTAGGGTTTAAAAGTTGGGTAAACTTGATTTTGAGCATGATTAATGAAATTGTATTGATTAGTATGCTTAAATGTGTTTGAATTAAGGATTGATTGGATCAATTTGTTGAAATTATGTTTGGAACATTTTTCCCCAAATTTCTTACCTTGGCCAAAAATGTGATGCCCTAAATGTCTTCGGATTTTTGATTTTTGATTCATTGGATGAGTTGAAATCATTCGGGAATATGATTTAATGTCGATTGTGGAATTAATTGGATTGAATTCGAATCAGACGTAAAATCCCCAAATTTCCAAGTATGTTACAAAGCATGAAATTGGGTAAAATGAATTTGAGCATGCAATTATGAAATTGGATGATTAAGTATGCTTGAATGTGTTTTAATTGATGATTGATTGGATCAATTTGATTAAAAAATGTTTGGAACAATTTTCCCCAATTTTGATGTGTTGGCCGAATAGGAGTATGCCCTAAATCTTGGTAATTTTGTTTCGTTGATAATTGGATGATTTGAAACGATTGAGGATGTTGATTTAATGTTAATTTGGATTTAATTGGATTGAATTTGAAATTGACACAAAATTAGTCCACATTGCCAAGAGTAGTAAAACATGTAATGGGTTTGATTTATGTTAAATTGTGTTGGACATAATTTAATAATAATGAGCATGATTAATTGTACAAATTTAGTGTTTTGGAAATATTGATTTGGGTAATTAATAATGTTATACACTTTAGGATTAATTAGATTATGAAATTGGAATTTTATGATATAATTATTGGGCCTTAAAATTGGATTTGGGCTTGTTATGTTGTAATTGGGCTAATTGCGCTTGGTTGTACCAAGTTAGGTTTAGGCCAAATGGATTGGATCCAATTGGCCAAAACCACCTCCATAAGCCCAAATGCGACTTAATGGACCTTTAAAGTTTAATTGGGCCTAATGGGCCTAAATTGATTTCTGGGCTTATGGGTAAATCCCGGATTGGACTTTGGTTATTGGGTTTGACCCGAGTTGACCAAAAGGCCACGCCTTAAGAAATTAATTAAAAGCTCATTGGACTTTAATTAAATTAATATTGGATATTAATCGGGCGACCCCTTGCGATTAAATTTGGAATTTAAGTCGTAAAAGGTTTATTAATAAAGTGTAGTATTTAATTTGGAATTAAATAGTGAATTAGTATTAAATACATATTAAATTGGATTTAATGTTGTAGTTTAATTTAATTCAAGAATTCCTACTTTGAGTACTTATTCGCAAAACGAGTTTGACTCGAACAAAATCAAATCGTTGTTTGAACATTGGATGATCACTAATTATCAGATTAATTAATTGGATTAGTTTGATTGATAACATGCTTGTGTGAATACATGGTTGCGATGCATGAATAATGTATATCGGATGGATATTAGATGGGTGGGGCAATTTTAGAAATTGTTGTAATAAATTTTATTTATCAATTGGACCTGCGAGTCAAGCCTTATCACCCTCTTATTCTTTGTATTCTCTTCTCACCTATTCCCCTCAATGTAAATGAGGTTTCTTTAGAAGTGTAGTGTAACGGGTAGAAGTAATACATATGCTAGCTGGAGAGAGAAAGTGAGAGATTTGATCTAGGATCAATGTGTAAAGTATCCATCCGCATATCATTATTATTTTTCATATGTGCTTTATTATGTGTTTAGAATGCATGTTTAAGGGTGTATGATGATGAGACCTTAACAAAGATAATAAATTGGTTGCCAATTTGCACTCGAAAACCCTCGCAAAATATTAAGCGTTTTTCCTTCTATTGAGTGATTCTCACTCAAGATCTAAGACGGCATTGGTTTGTTGGCCAAAGTCAAGGCCTTTGTCCGTCGAGGATGTGTTTGAATCACGAGAGCTTTGTTCCATGTCAGTGTCTTGTCCAAAATTGTGATTTGTTGGCCAAAGTCAAGACCACATCTTATCCATCGACATTGATTATGAAGCTTTCCATGGTCAATGGGTCGCGCTTGACTGGGATCACTAAGTTTGTTGTGCCAAAGCCAAGGCTTAGTTGATTCAGAGGAAAAAGGTTAGGTAATACATTGGATGTATTGGCATATATAAGATATATGTTTAGGACTTGGATGTCCGCCTACTGGATCTAGGAATTGGATTAGATCCAATTGATCTTAGAGATCTACCTAGTTAATTATCATACAATTTGTTGGCCAAATTCAAGATTGTGTGATATTTAACGGGATCCTAGCCCTCTAGGAAACACGGTTTCCCGAGTACTCGATAGAGGGTTATAGGCTCGCCGAAAAATAGTGGGAGGTAAGAATTGAATTTGCAATATTCGTTCAATTGCTCGCCATACGCGCTCAAACAAATATCATTCGTCATATATATTAAATGTTAGTTGGACTAATATTTAAATGTTGTTTAATAACAGTTGGACTGTATTATATTTGATTATTAATTGGATTATAGTAATCATATATTTGAACTAATTAATTTTAATTATAGTTGGACTATAGTAATCAATATAATTGAGGTTAATTAATTTAAATTATATTTGATTGTATAGTTGGACTATAATAATCATTATAATATATAGTACACAAATCGTTGATTAAATAGTTGGACTATTAGAATCAGATGTAAATGAAAGATTGACATTTAAAACATAATCCTAAGGAAAATGTATTTAAATGGTTTAATTTTTCAAATTGGGAATAAAATTTTCTGGATGGTCCTGGAAACTAATAAGTAATTTTATTTGAT
>SKCR01013891.1:0-11125 GCA_019454045.1 Zanthoxylum bungeanum
TTGTGTTTTTCAAAAGAAACACATAACCATAACGTGATGCCACATCCGTTAAGGTCACGAAATATTCATGTACACATCTAGCCAGCTAGATATGGGCCACTTACTTCACCATGAATAGGGTTACAGATCGGTGGCATTTACACTATTACCTAGTAAATAGTATTTTAGGTACTTTACCTAGTAAACTAGATTCGTAGACCTTATTTGAATAGTCAAATCAGTCCTAGTATCCACTCTTCAAAAGTGTGGATATACGAGTCTTGTTTAATTGTGTCCCAGACAACAATGCCACAAATAAGTCTCTATTGATCAAATCAATATGAGCTATTTATTTGTCATTTTATATGTTTGAGATTTTATTTATATTCAAAATATAAATTCTGTTATTCACATCTAATGTTTATCTCGGTATCATCTTTATATAATAAAACACTTAGTGTTCTAGAATATGAAGGTTTTATTCTCAATGGATTAAACACTGATATAGAGATAATGTCTCTAGTCAAACTAGTTACATTATAACAGTTCCTAATTTAAGTACATACCCAAGGGTAGTTCCTAAACTTAGGTATCCACGGTCGAAACAGCGAGCTTCGTCCAGTTTCCGATTTGCAGAGAAATCTCGGTTTGAAGTCAGTATCCAACTCATAGCGGATTCTGAACATCAATACACATATTTTATGTACCACACTAAGTATTTAAAATCTAATTTCAATACTAGTAGTGAACATAACTTTGACAAATATTTTTAAAGTTAGAGCCTCGCCCTTTCTTTATTCCTTCGTGTCTTCCATATCCAAATGGTAGTCACTTTGGGATATGTCAATTATCCTTTTTCAATATTTTTAGGAACCTTAGGCCAAGCCTTGGGTTTTAGAATATCGAAATGATGTGCACCTTGTGCAACTTGCCCAATTGCATACTTTAACTTTAAACTCTAGAATAGTCAATTAATTCTTCAAGAATTATAATTGCAATTTTAATACTTCATAAATCAAAAAATAGATTTATGACAAGTATATTAATTAAGCATTAAAGTCATCATCACATAAATCTTCCAAAGATTTTATGCTCTACTATTTGCTTAATTTTGGGCGTAACGTATAATAAGTTATTTTATCAAATAAGTAACCTATTATTTATTCCCAATTTGAAAATTAAATCATTTAAAATATTTAAATCCCAGATTATATTTTAAATATCCAACTTTTCAATTTCTTATCTGATTACAATAGTCCAACTATTTAATCAACGATTAGTGGTACTATATATTATAATGATTATAATAGTCCAACTATATAATCAAATATAATCCAAATTAATTAACCTCAATTACATTGATTACTATAATCCAATTATAAAATCAACTGTAAACTGAAATTAATTAATTCAAATATATTGATTAATATAATCCAATTATATATAATCAAGTATAATACAGTCCAACTGTTATTAAAACAACAATTTAAATATTAGTCCAACTAACATTTATATTACGACGAAATAATTAAATGAGCGCGTATGGCGAGTAATTGAACGAATGTTGCAAATTCAATACTTGCCTCCCACTATTTTTCGTCGAGCCTCTAACCCTCTGTCGAGTACTCGGGAAACCGTGTTTCCTAGTGGGCTAGGATCCCGTTAAAGTATCATACAATCCTGACTTTGGTCAATAAAAAATGTATGATAATTAACAGGTAGATGTCGAAGATCAATTGGATCCAATCCAACTCCCAGATCCAGTAGGTGGACATCCAAGTCCGAAACATATATCAATATATGCCTATATATCGAATATTACCCTACCCGTTTCCTCTGAATCAACTAGGCCTTGGCTTTGGCCAAAACAACCCTAGTGATCCCAGTCAAGCGTGGACCCATTGACAGGAAGCTTCGTAATCAAATGACTATGGACAAGAAGTGGTCTTGACTTTGGTCAAAAACAAACCACAACTTGGACACGACACCGATATGGAACAAAGCCTCGTGATTAAAGCACATCTTTGACTGACAAGGGCTTGACTTTGGCAAAACAACCCCTGCAATCTCGATCTTGAGCAAGAATCACTCAATGGAAGGAAATGACGCTTGATATTAACGAGGGTTTTTCGCGTGCAAATTGGCTACCAATTTAATTATCTTTGTTAAGGTCTCATCATCATACACCCTTAAACATGCATTCTAAATACATAATAAAGCGTATATGAAAATAAAATAATAATGATATGCGGATGGATATTTTACATTGATCCTAGATCAAATCTCTCACTTTCTCTCTCCCGCTAGCACTTGTATTATTTCTACCCGTTACACTACACTTCTAAAGAAACCTCTTTTATATGGAGGGGAATAGGTAAGAAGAGAATACAAAGAAATAAGAGATAAGGCTGGACACGCAGGTCCAAATTAATAAATCAAATTTATTACAATTTCCAAAATCGCCCAACCCGACTAATATCCATCCGATATACATTATTCAAACATCACAACCATGTATTCATACAAGCATGTTATCAATCAATCAATCAAATTAATTAATCTTGATTATTAGTGATCATCCAATGTTCAAACAAAGATTTGATTTTTGTTCGAGTCAAACTCGTTTTTGCGAACACGTACTCAAAGTACGATTTCTACGAATTAAATTAAATTACATAATTAAATCCAATTTAATACGTATTTAATTCTAATTCATTATTTAATTCTAAATTAAATATTACACTTTTATTAACGAACCTTTACGACTTAAATTCCAAATTTAATCGCAACGGGTCTCAAAGCCCGATTAACATCTAATGTTTTATTTAATTAAAGTCCAATGGGCTTTTAATTAATTTCTATAGGCGTGGACTTTTGGTCAACTCGGGTCAAACCGAACAACCAAAATCCAATCCGGAGTTACCCCATAAGCCTTTATATTAATTTTGGCCCATTAGGCCCAATTAAATAATTAAGGTCCATTAAGTCATAATTGGACCTTTTGGATTCGGTTTTGGGCCTAATTGGATCAACCAATTTTGCCTAAACCCAACTTTGTTACAACAAAGCCCAAAAGCCCAATTACAACCTAAAAAGCCCAATTTCCAAAATCAAGCCCAAATTAATTAACTTATAAATTCCAAATTTCACAATTAATTAACCTAAGTGTAATACACAATCAATTACCCAATTAACATTCTAAAATATCAATTAGCCTAATTAATCATGCACTTTAACAACCCAATAGTGTCCAACACAATTCAATTAAAATCAAAACCATTTACATGCTTTCAAGTCTCGGCAATTAGGGGTTTTTCAATTCGATTCGGTTTCAATCCAATTGAGTCCATAATCTTAATTTCCCAAATCAATTCAATTCATCCAATGAATTAAAACAAAAAATCACAAAGAATTTCATGTTCATAAGATTCGGCCAAGCCACTTTAAAAGGGAAAAATGTTCCAAATCAGAATTCAATCCAATTGAACTTCAAAACAACATTAACCAATTGTTTTAAGTCATCCAATGATCAAACAAAACAAAATTACCAAGACATTAGGGTTCTTCCAATTTTCGGCCAAGCCTCCAATTTGGGGAAAATTGAATCCAATCCAATTTCATGAAATTGATCATGCACAACTTCAATTCAACCTCATTCAAGCATACTTCATCAAACAATTCAACCAAATCATGCCTAAATCGAGTTTGCCCAAATTAAAGTTTTGACCAAAAATAAGCAAATGGGGAAAATCAATCCAATCAATTTTTTTTATCAAATTGATTACATACAACTCAAATTCAATCATATATATCATTCTCAAACAATCAATTAGACAGAATCAAGCTAAATCAAAAAGCCCAAATTTGCTCAAGAACCCTAATTCGGTTTCATGCAACAATAGCTCTGATACCATTGTTGGAGTTCATTCAAATCCCAAAAGATCAACAAATCATGCACAAAACCGCATATGAACACATCAAAGAGTAAGGCGGACATAACTCACATTGATTGGTTTTGATGAAATGAAGAACATGCGTTTTTTTGCTTCATCAAGCTCGGTTTTTGGGGCTTCTGGAACTGCAGTGAACGCACGGTGGGGGCGGTGAAAATCTCCTCCATTTTCGGCCATGGATGACTCCATTGAAGCTCAAAGCTTCAAGCTTCCATGCTCAAAGTGTTGGGGTTGGTGCTCAGAGCGCCAATTCGGGCCGTATTTATGTCTGATTCATGAATACGAACATCCCCTTATTCCATAATATTACTTATTTATGGTTGCACCTCTTGTTCTTATATACGTATTCGATCTGATTACGATTAGATTGAAACTAAATGTGGTTTAGTGATATGTATATATTAGACAAAGGCCCGATAATATATAATGCAGTACACAGTACAAAGTTAGTTTGTAATTGACATTGGGAAGTGTCACTGCTATATGTATATTATCAAACATAGTTCCTGGTCAAGATTTGCTAACACGGGTCGGTTAGTCAAATCCGTTGAGACCAGTACATGTCGTATATCGTGACTTGGTCCGATGGTTTATCCCAATGAACCATGAGTCTATGGAGACTCGTATAGACGTGTAGGTGTTTATAGTGGATAAACACTGAACGGCTCACCGAAGATCTTATATGGATGGTACACCAACGTCAATAAAAATCTTCTCGGGTTGAGTAGCATAGTGGTCCTTCGACTTGAGACACCACTGTGGATGTATGAGACATCCTCCACACTTAGATGGCAGTCACGTCACCGATCTATTTAGATCAGACCTCCGCCTGTTCGTTGGGTGTGGATCGATCCTCAGATATCCTGTGTGTGTCAAGATAGGATCCGTCAGTTCTGTGTACAGAGCATAGGTAGTCCATATATTATTAGCAGTCTATTAAATCTGTGGCCACAGTAAACATCGGAAGTAAGTTCCGAGTGTTATTTAGAGATTGCTAATAGATACGTCGACGAGATAATACCTATAGAGATTTGACGTTTACATCTATATCTCTGGGATTATCTGGATACCTGTGACGGAGGGATTATACGTATGCAATGACCTCGACCTGTATGATTCAGCGAGATTATCCGTGATCGTCATAATCTACGGGTGGATAGATTATGGACACGAAATTGGATTTCGTGACGGATATACCTGAATCTAGAGAGTCTCAATAATGAAACATACTCGTAGAGCACTAGAGCAACATTTATGAATAATGATGATTATTTATAAATCGTTTAATCGTTAAACGAAAAATACATGCGAACGGGCCGAACCGTCATTTCCTAATTAATGTGTATTTGTATTTAATATATGATATTATAAATACACATTAATAATAAATGTCAAATAAAGGTATTTGACATATATCATCAATATATGTATTTGAGATATTTAAAGTAAATATAATACATATATTTGATATATTTGTATTTAATTAATTAATTAATTATTTAATTGTTAAATGATTAATATAATTAAAATATAAATATATCACCAAATGATAAAGTTAGGAAATGATTATAAGTTGCAATTGTTGACTTTTCATTAAAGGAAAAGGTTGTCAAATTGAATTTGACTTCCTTGGATATTTGTTTTAATTGTTAAAATTGAAATATCTATTTCCTTTATTTTTGATAAATTCGGCCATCACCTTAATTAAATATAATGGTTATATTTTTTGAGTTGCAATTGTTGACTTGCTTTATTCATTTAAATTGTTCATGATTAAAGTAACAAGTTGATAAAGTAACTTTAATGAAAAAAAAATAATATCTAGATATTATTTCTTCACCAAATTTCGGCCAAGGCTTATTTGGAGGAAGTATATATTGTTTTGTTCATTTTTAGGGTTTAAAGAAGTTCATATACACAAAATAAACATAAAAGAAAGTTGAGAGAAAAGCTTGAAGGCCAAGGAGAAAAGGCTTGAAAACTTGGATTTTGTAAGTCTTTCTTTTAAAGCTTTCAACATGGAAATGTTTCTAACAAAACTTGGCATCATTTTGTATTGCTTTGATGTTCTTCTTCTTTTATAGTTTATGTTTATTTGGTTGTGAACTTTGATGGAAGTGTAGTGTGCATGTATAATGAAGGAAGTTGTGACTATTGTAGTTATAAGCTTTCTTTTAGGTTTTGGAAACCATGTTGCTAATCTAGAGTTGTTGACCCACTCTTAGATGACCTAGATTTGATCTTGAGTTGTTTCATTGTGTTGAGACTTTGATTGGATGGAAGAAAGATGATTAAGTGTTGTATTTAACCAATTTGGTCTAATTTGTCCAATTTGATGAAATTGAAAAATTAGGGTTTAAGACCACTTCCAAATTTGGGGATTTTCATATATGTTGAGCATTTGGTGTTTATATGATGCATGCAAAGTTTCATGTTGATTGGATTCATTAGGATGAGTTTTGAAGCATGAAATGACCAAATGGTCAAAAATGGAGCCAAATGAGGTCACGGCCTTGATGATGAAAATGGGGATTTTGTGTCTTTTGGTGTTTTGATGTTTTGAACATGCTAAGTTCATCTTAGAAATGATTTAGAATCATTCAAAATTGATTAGATCAATTTCGGACTAAAATGGACAAAATACCAATAAAGGGCATTCGGTAAATTCACTTGAATTTGATTCATTTGAATTTTGTTTCATAATTTGATTATTGGGTAATTAAATAAATATGTTTATTTAATTAACCCAAGAAAAAGTTTTGAAATCGGAAGATTCGATCTCCCGCCGCTTCCGCTGCGTTACCAGATTCTGCCCCTAAAACCCCTACAAAATGGTATCAGAGCGAGTCTGATTCTAGGCCTCCATAAAATGATTAGCTTGTTTTATTCAATGTTCAATCATGTTTTCTTGTCTTTATACATGCTTGGTATAATCTAATTTGATTAGATTTAGGGTGTATGACACTTAATGGAATATCCCCGTTTAATAAGGTTTTAAAGTAACTAGTATTGGAATACTTGTTTCTTGGTCCGTCTTGTCAATACGGTTTATAAATATCTTTTCGTTGACTACATCCGAGACCGTGCCTCTGCTGTGAGGGTGTAGCTGATAGAAATTTATTTATGCCGAATGTATATAAGATACTAGATAAATTCAAGCGAAAGCGGAATCCTGAACCTGCCCTAGCTGTCAGGGTTACAAAGTAACTTGAGTTTATCATTGACAAGTTTAACCTTGGTACGTCTCCTTGTGGGCCTGCCTTCGCAGCGACAACGAGAAACGGCCAGGACCGGAACCTCGGAGTCACTGGTGAGTGATTGACAATTAGTTGTCTACCTGTGAATATACGTAGGCGAGACCGTGCCTCTGCTGTGAGTCGAAATATATTCATGGGGTCCTCTTTCCACTATGGAATTCGATTTAATTATTGAATTCTCGTCTTTCCGTTGGGGATTACGGAATTACGTAAAATAGTGGGAGGCACTGCTAAGTTTAAAATATTCCATAACTTAGGCAGTGTATGTTGTTATGGAAATTGTCGCTTGTTTGTTTCCTTATTCTATTGTTTATATAGAATTAAACTTTTATTTACTGCACACATATTATGATATGTTATCTGACTAGACTCTTGGTTGCAGTCATTCTAGAATAGGTTCTAGATACTAATAGACTAGGATATTATTAGATTAGTCTAAACCATCGGGAACTGTTGTTCCGATTTTCTTGAAAAATAAAGATGGTTAATGACTTAGTTTCTAAGTCACAACAGATAATCTAGATAGATATCCCTTTTTAGGATGTAATACTTTAGAGACAATAGTTTCTTATGCAGTAAGAATTGACTTGAATTAGTTCATGTCTCGAGATTCTTGACTGGCATTAAGAAAGCCCTATTAGGTATTTGTTTATCTAGTAATGACTTTTCTAAGCTTTAATTACCTATAGAGGTAATGTGTATGACACAATTTGCTAATCAGTTATTTACAATTGTTGTGAATAGTTGAATGCAAATAGTAAAGCTAAAGAAATGAGATACGTATATTTGTGTATAGAAAATATCGATTTTCGCAATACTACAACTATAGGTATTGGATACCAGATCTCCCGTCTAGTTATTTGAAATATTGGTTAACGATTGTTTTGATATTTGATATCGGAACTTGCGACTATGGATAGTCACTTGTTCTTTATAAACAATTGTTACATATTTTATAATAACTAGTAGTGTCATTGACGTAGAGATAAAAAAAAGAAAATTATTCGGTAAAGTAATAATTTAGAAAGGTGCTTTATGAGTTTAATCACTTAAGCATTGGATGCTTATTCCGTATGGTGAAAGATGGTTTGATACTAGATCACACCACATATCCTTATCCATTTAATGAATATTGTATTCAGGAAAGTGATTAAGATCTCGTTTAACCAATGATTGTCATTGGACCACCAGATTTATTTAACTGATACATTGGATGTATGTAGTTTAATGAATAATAATTGCTTAAGGTAGTTTTCTATACTTCGTAACTTAGTTGATGAATTGTCATAACTTAGTTATGTGTTCTGAAGGAACACATATTGAAAGTCTTGAAAGTATCAAGTACTTTCAATCCGTTCTGATGAAACGTAGATTGAACATTTTCGACTTGTTCAAATATTTCAATCTAAAGGTTTTAGAGAATTCTATCCTCAAAATTCATAACATGTCTTTGAACTGTTCAAAGATCTTTGATACGATCAAACGTATGAATTTAAAGCAATTAGTTCTAAGGTTATTTAGTGAATATGATTCATATTCAATATTGTTCTTCCACGATTCCATCTTGATGGAATTGAGTAGTGGGAGCAATCGAATCTTATATGATTTGATTCGTCTGATATTAAATATTACCGAATTAGTTTCAATACTCTTAGGGTTATACTCCAGTAACACTAATTCATCTCTTTAATTAATGTTCCATTATTTTCTACAGTTGCATATATGATATGTATAGGTAGAAAATTTGAATCTTGAAAAGTTTGAGATTTCAATCTTTCTTTATATAATAGTTATATAATGGAAATTACTTACACCTCGGAGGTATAAGTAAAAGTTTATCGTTTATTCTGTTTAATAGAATATTGTATTCTATTTAATAGAATATCTTTCCTACAATTCTAAGTAATAAAATCGTTTTATTGCTTGGTGTGTAACATCAGATGTTAACTATTGTAGAAAAGACTTGACTTATTGAAGTCAAATGTGAGAATGATAAATTGTAAATGGAACTACGTAATTAATAAGATGAAACAACCCTTATACATCTTCCGTGCAAGTCCAATAGGATAACAGAATCATTCACGAGTATTTGATACTTAATGGTTCCGTTGTTTTCTTATTTAAGAAAAATTATCCTATGACTTATAATGGAAGCGATATTTGATATCGATTCTGGAAGTTCACCATTGAACCTTAGATCTAAGATTGTTCATAGCTTACTACGATCAAGTTTTGAACTTGATTACGCTTTCATTATGAATTAGTTCATGAAATGTGCTAATTGTTTGCACAACGGAAGCAATGTGAGCTTATTAAAGGTTTGACCTTTATAGTATGACAGTGAGAAAAGTTATACTCAGCAATCTATTGTAGATTCTGAGAAAACTTATCTCTAGTCACACTAATTGAACAATTAAAGATATATTGGTTAATGTTGATAATAAACTGTATAATTTAGCTAAAGAATGCAAAGTGACATTTTGGATGACTTATTCAGATAAGAGATCAGTTGTGATTTCCTTATTTGAAGAGTTCATTCTGGAATGGCCCTAGAGTTTGTGTTCTGCTGAAATTCAGTTTAGTGTGCTAGCTTATAGAGCCTATTGTAGACTCGGATAAGTCTTCCAGAAATATGTGTTCTCTATTTTTGATATCGTCAGATTGTCTGATCTTGTCAAAGTATATAGAATACATATGTGATTAGAAGGGTTAGTGGGAGCGTACATATTACTTTCTAATGTTATATATCTAACGACATTATCATTATTATAGTAATAATGAGATGTTTGTAAGGTAAAAGGTTACCTAAGTCTTCTTTACTCCGTGAAAACAGTGGGAGTAGTCTCTGTTATATACGATATAAAGTTTTATATAAGATATAAAACCAGGAGACTTGTGAGATACCCCTATTAGTCGTACATTAGATATGATCTAATGAAGGACATAACAAAGCTATCTGTATGACAGTTAGTATAACTGTTCGATAGTTATTGTATGTCTTATACATAGTATTCATCTTTCGTAAAGGATGATTCCTTTTTCGAAAGAGATATTGATTAGAATGTCTAAACAATCTTATGTATCATTTGATGATGACATAATAAATACTTTATAATGTGCGATTATAGATATTGATTTAATCGTAACTGTTATGAGTTATTTTGACATCTTATAGACCATATGATGGATCTTGAAACACGTTCTTTGTGATCTTTGAGATATTAAGAACGAGTTTCTAATTCATGGAGAATATAGTCTGCAACCATTAGGGTCATATTAGTTTTGAGACTAATTATGACGTTAGACAGTCTACGTCATAAAGAGTCACAAAAGATGCAGTGGGAGTGTCACGAAGAATTCTACTATATAGTGGAATTGAATGCAACCTTTGAAGTATTGACTTTTGAAGTTGCATAGTGACCTCATAAATAGAAGTTATGTATTGTTATTGTGCTTGCGGTTGTCTTCATAGTATTTTGGATTTGATCCTTAAATACTTGGACAATTCAGTAGCTGTAGCACAATACTGTGTAGCATCAGAGTCATATTTATGTATAATCTAGATTCTACAAAATATGAATGATGCTGACTATGGGAAACGATGGAGTTTGTTTGACAAACTCAATATGTTATAGCGGACTTGTTTTTGTTGCCTACCTCTTAAGTACTGGGTGAGCTTTTGAGGACCATGTGCATACGATGCATATTGAGACGTGTATATGATACCGTGGATTGGCACTAGAGCAAGTGGGAGAAATTGTTGGGGTTGGTGCTCAGAGCGCCAATTCGGGCCGTATTTATGTCTGATTCATGAATACGAACATCCCCTTATTCCATAATATTACTTATTTATGGTTGCACCTCTTGTTCTTATATACGTATTCGATCTGATTACGATTAGATTGAAACTAAATGTGGTTTAGTGATATGTATATA
>SKCR01013892.1:0-11126 GCA_019454045.1 Zanthoxylum bungeanum
ATATTCATGTAAAGTCAAAGTTTGCAATTGGGCATGTAGCACGAGGTGCACATTCCTTTCAATATTCTAAAAACCCAAGGCTTGGGCCTATGTGTCCTAAAATATTGAAAATGATAATTGACATATCCCAAAGTGACTACCATTTGGATATGGAAGACACGAAGGAATTAAAGAAAGGGCGAGGCTCTAACTTTAAATATGTTTGTCTTAGTTATGTTCACAGCTAGTATTGAAATTAGATTTTAAATACTTAGTGTGGTACATAAAATATATGTGTTGATATTCAGAATCTGCTTTGAGCAGGATACTGACTTCAAACTGAGATTCCTCTGCGAATCGGAAACGGGACGTAAGTCGCTGTTTCGACCGTAGATACCTAAGTTTAGGAACTACCCTTCGGGTATATACTTAAATTAGAAACTGTTATAATGTAACTAGTTTGACTAGAGACATTATCTCTTTATCAGTGTTTAATCCGTTGCGGATAAAACCTTTATATTATAGAACACTGAGTGTTTTTTATAAAAGATGATACTGAGATAAACACATTAGATGTGAATAACAGAATTTATATTTGAATATATAATTAAAATCTCAAACATATAAATTGACAAATAAATAGCTTAAATTGATTTGATCAATAGAGACTTATTCGTGGCATTGTTGTCTAGGACACATTTAACGAGAGCTCGTATATCCACACTTTTGAAGAGTGTAACTAGGACTGATTTGACTATTCAAATAAGGTCTGCGAATCTAGTTTTTTAGGTAAAGTACCTAAAAACTATTTACTTGGTAATAGTGTAAGTGCCCACCGATCTGTTAGCCCTATTCATGGTGAAGTTAGTGGGCCCATATCTAGCTAGGCTAGAGATGTGAACATGAATATTTCGTGACCTTAACGGATGTAGCATCACGTTATGGTTATGTGTTTCTTTTGAAGAACACAGATCAGAAACTTTAAAGTTTCGACACGAAATACACAAACAGATCGGCTATAGCATTATTCCGCCACGGTAAGACCGTAATGGAAAATACTTTAGCAGTAAGTTTCTCGTATACTTGAAAGAGTATAGTATTCTTCAATGAGGACTCCTCTTGGAACACGTCATTTTGACGGTGTGTCCGAACAGGATTAACCGAATTTTGTTAGACATAATAAGGTTAATCACGAGTCGCTTTAAGCTACCATTTCCTTCAATAGGATATGTACTAACAGTGCAAAACTTATTTAGAATAAGGTTCCATATAAATCTGTTTGACAGATATCGTATAGGATATGAACAGGAAAGAAACGAGGTTTCTCATTCCTGACAATTTGGGTATGCTAGGCATAACGTTTGGATGATTCCAAACTAAGGACCCAAATTGGATAAGTGCCAATATTGGTTATCCTAAGGGAAACCATAAATATAGTACTTAACAACTCACTAGAGAACAATTAGATTGTTGCCTCTCCATGTGGTTTTCCTAATAGGAATACCGATATGCAGTGGCAAGTGGGAGGATAGTATAACTCGATGAAAATCGGAGTAATACTGTTCTAGGCACTGAATCTTAATGGAACATATATAGTTCATCAAGGATGAAACTATACCATTAATCTTCGAATACACAAGAACAAAGGAAGTGATACGAGGTATCGACTCCCTATTATGACAAAGTGTCATGAGTCCGAAATGGATTCGATGTATATCAATATGTTTGGATTAAAGCAAGCATAAGGTTCTTGGAACTGACGTTTTGAAATAATCAAAATAGTTTATGATTGACTCAAAACGAAATAATCTTGTGTATATAAGGAGGTTAGTGGGAGAGAGGGCACTGACAATGAAATTCCCATAAACAATCCGTGAAAGCTTGGCTTTCATAAGACATTCTCCGTAGAATTCTGGGGAGTAACAACCTTTATTCAAGGAATAAAGATCTACTGGGCTAGATTTGGAGTTGGTAACACTCTCTGAGAAATTGTACATTTAAAAATGTACTTGTATTGGTGTCTCATACGCTTTGGCATATGGAGTCACAATCGAGTCAATCCAAGTGATAGTCACTGATTGAAGATTAAGAACATCAGTTAGTATCTGAGAGAACTAAAGATGTTGTCTTAAATTATGGAGATGGAGAACTTGAAGTGACTGGGATCACTGCTGCAAGTTTCCAAACCGGTAAAACTGCGGTACTATAAAGATTGAACACTGGGACAGTGAGCTGGAAATCTTCCGAGCAAGATAACTGTTGCCGAATTAACAACAAATACGGATTATTGCTGCAGCTAAGGCAGCAATAGAAGCCATTTGGATCGATAATAAATCTAATTAGATTAGATATTGTTCTGTTAGCAGCTGAGCTAGGCGTCAGCACAGGCTAAAGAATTAAAGGTCTCATCGACGATCCAGATATATACTTCTATATCATCTGATTCGTTCGGATCATACATCGTGGCGATGTGATGATCGTGTAAATCGCGTCAGACGATAATTAAGCAAATCCGCTGACGAAAACCTTTCCTCTGTAATTTGAGCGAATGGTACATAGTTCGGGTGTTAGACACTCGAGTGACTGGCTATGTGCCAAGTGGGAGATTGTTGGATAATATGACCCATAGCGTCACTATTTGTACAGATCACGGTGTTGCTGTACAAATTAACTATGTGACAAGGAAATTGCACTCTCATCATTTGTGATTAGATCACCATAGATGTATAAATGAAGAGAGGTCCATATGATTAGTTCTGGATTGAGATGATATGAGACAGTATCAATCCCCGAAGGATTAATCATTAAATATCCCTAGCCGAAGTATTATCGAGACTGGACATCGATAATGCGGAATAGGCTAGTATTGCACTTGTGCGCGTTGTGAGGGCACAACGGCATAGTTCTCATATATATAAGTATTGGATACTTATGCAAGTGCAATAGGAGGTCGTGTTTCACCGATGGTACGGGAAACAGCTTCGCTCTGGATAGACCCCTCGGAATCCCATTGGTAGTATGTCTGCGTGTCTATGGGAGGCCGCATCAGGGTAGGTGTATATGGTCTTAACCTGAGACTTGCATCGCTAGTACTTGCGACAATCGGTAAACTTTGGTTTTGGTGGTTGGGGACCCTAACCGGTTCTGTGTACACCTTTTCTGGTTTATCGAGAATCGTAGTGTGCTGGATGTGATGTCAAGATGGAAGTATCGCTTCAGACATATGGAGGCGATGATCACACAGGGCACAGAACTAGTACTCTATAAAAGGTTGCAACCGTCGGGACAATATGACTAGGTCAGGATTGTCTGATTAAAGAGACTAGCTGCTTGATGTCCGATATATGTTTCGTACGGGGCAGACACATCTCCAGCCCCAGGCCTAGCATGTGATCATCCGATACTGGACCGATTTACGCAATACTACGGTATACTACGCCTGATACAGATCTTATATTCCTATTAGAATATTTCTGGAGAATTGGGTAGGCATGGCGCTTTGCTAGAAGCCAACCTTGTCTTGTGAATCGGTAAAGACGTAGTACGAGGTACGTACGTGTTCGGATAGTCCGACGACCGTATTTACTGCCAACATATCCGGAGATCTCATGGTCGGTTCCCGAAGATTCACCGATGACGTATTACTCGCACTTAGATTAATCTGGGATTAATTAGAAGAGAGAGATAGAATTAATCTGGGATTAATTCGGAGAGATAGAATTAATCTGGGATTAATTCGATGAGAGAGAAATTAATCTGGGATTAATTGCGGAGATATTTTATCTGGGATAAAATATTAATTAAAGAGAGAGAACGATAATTTGGAATTAATCGATAAAATAATATATTCGATATATTATTAGAAATTGGATTTTGACGCGGAATTAAAATTAGATTTTAATTCGGGCGAACGAATTAATTTAGAATTAATTCGTTAGCGACGTGAATAGTGAATTCGCTAGGCGTAATCACTTAATTACGACGCGACGGAAAATTCGTTAATTTGGAATTAGCGAACCCGAGCCCGAGAGTGATTGCGAGCGCGTTCGCATTTCGAATTCGAACGCGGCACGCAAGTCACATCAAGCGTCAAATCGCTAGTCGCATCGATTGTCAAATCAATTGTCACTTTGAGTGATGTGATATGACATGTTGTCACTTTATTAAAGTGACATGATGTGAATATAGAAAAGTGATTGTTTGAAAGTTGATAGGACTTTTGTATATATATATTTTATTCATTTACTTGGTAAATGGGATAAAGATATAAGTATATATAAATCATTCTCTCTCTTGGACCAATGTTGTTCACGTTTTTTGGCAACCATTTTGCCATTCACGTGACTCACTTTTCTTTTTGGTCATTATTGTTCACGTTTTTTGGCCTAATTTAGGACCACATTCACGTGACACTCTGCACTTCTTTTTGGTCTTCACGTTTTAGACAAAATGGAGCCAAAACTTTCTCTCTTCTTCACGGTCTTGCACCGTTCTTCTTCTTCTTCTTGTTGTTGCGTTTTCTGCCGAAAATGGAGAAGCAAGATTTGATTTTGTTTCATAAACTTAGTGCTAGCACACTCTAGGAGTGATACAAAGGTGATAGGGAAGTGAATTTGTGAGCTTGAAAGCTTGAAGCTTGGAGCTTCAATGGAGTCTTGCATGGCCGAAAATGGTGTGAAGATCTACACGCCCAAAACCGAGCAGTCCACTGACTTTGGAAGCCATTGCCGAGCATGTTGAGGAGCACCAAAAACGCACCTTGTTCTTCATTTCATCAAAACCGAAATCAAAGTGAGTATATTCCGCACCTCCTTTGATGTTTCATATGTGGTTTTTATGCATGTTTTGTGATCTTTGGGACATGATTGAACTCCAACACTTTAAAGGGGAAAAATGTTCCAAATCAAAATTCAATCCAATTGAACTTCAAAACAACATTAACCATTTGTTTTAAGTCATCCAATGATCAAACAAAACAAAATTACCAAGACATTAGGGTTATTCCAATTTTCGGCCAAGCCTCCAATTTGGGGAAAATTGAATCCAATCCAATTTCATGAAATTGATCACACACAATCTCAATTAAACATGTTCTAAGCATACTTAAACATCCAATTCAATTAAAACATGCTTAAACACATTTTGCCCAATTTCAAGTTTCAAATTCAACCTAAGAATTGGGGAAAATTGATCTAATCCAATTTTTTTGAAATTGATCATGCACAACTTCAATTCAACCTCATTCAAGCATAATGCATCAAACAATTCAACCAAATCATGCCTAAATCGAGTTTACCCAAATTAAAGTTTTGACCAAAATTTGCAAATTGGGGAAAATCAATCCAATCAAATTTTTTTGTCAAATTGATTACATATATCTCAAATTAGATCATATATAAGCATTATTGAACAATCAATTTGTCATAATCAAGCCAAAATCAAAAAGCCCCAAATTACTCAAGAACCCTAATTTCGGTTTTCATGCATCAATGGCTCTAGATACCAATGTTGGAGTTCAATCAAGTCCACAAGATCACAAACAATGCATAAAAATCGACATAAGAACACATCAAAGGAGGTGGCGGAATCAACTCACATTGAATTCGGTTTTGATGGATGAAGAACAAGATGCGTTTTTGGCTCCCTCCAAGTCACGACAGTAGCTTCATCTTGTAGTGGGCTGTGCGATTTGGACTGGTTTGGATCCTCCAAGATTCGGCCATTGTTGAGCACCATTGAAGCTCAAAGCTTCAAGCTTTCCAAGCTCATGAAGATGCTTCCCTATCACCTATGTATGCCTCCTAGAGTGTGCTAGCACTAATCATCTTCCATTTTGCTTCTCAAAGATTTCGTGAAACCAGAAAAATGAAGAAGAAATCGGCAAGAACCGTGAATGGAAGAGAGGAGAGAAAGATGAAGGGTTTTGGCTCCAATTTTTGCCAAAACCGAATACTGTACCAAGTACAAGAGAGAGAGAATAAAAGCATATGTATATATCTCATTTTTTATTTTCCAAGTGAATAAAAAATACATATACTCAACTTTAATTCAAAAGTCAAAAAGGCAAGGAATAAAAAAATGTTATATTCCATCTCAAGCCTTTTAAAAGCTTTCAATCATTACACATCACTATTCATATCACATGTCTTCACTTTATTAAAGTGACATATTGTCAAGTCACATCACTCAAAGTGACAATTGAATTGACGATTGACGCGACTAGCGATTTGACGCTTGATGTGACTCGCGTGCCGCACTCGAATTCGAAATGCGAATGCGCTCGCAATCACTCTCGGGCTCGGGTTCGCTAATTCCAAATTAACGAATTTTTCCGTCGCGTCGTAATTAAATGATTACGCCTAGCGAATTCACTATTCACGTCGCTAACGAATTAATTCTAAATTAATTCGTTCGCCCGAATTAAAATCTAATTTTAATTCCGCGTCGAAATCCAATTTCGATTAATATATCGAATATATTAATTTTATCGATTAATTTCAAATTAATCGTTCTCTCTCTTTAATTAATATTTTATCCCAGATAAAATATCTCCGTAATTAATCCTAGATTAATTTTCTCTCTCATCGAATTAATCCCAGATTAATTCACTCCTCTCTTCTAATTAATCCCAGATTAATCAAGTGCGAGTCATACGTCATCGGTGAATCTTCAGGAAGCGACCCATGAGATCTCCGGATATGTTGGCAGTAAATACGATCGTCGGACTGTCCGAACACGTAAGTACCTCGTACTACGTTTATATCGATTTACAAGACAAGGTTGGCTTCTAGCAAAGCGCCATGCCTACCCAATTCTCCAGAAATATTCTTACAGGAATATATAGATCTGTATCAAGCGTAGTATACCGTAGTATTGTGTATATTGGCCCAGTATCGGATAATCACGTGCTAGGGCTGGGGCTGGATAAGTGTCTGCCCCGTCCGAAACACATGTCGGATGTCTGGTAACATAGTCTCTATAATCGGATATACATGACCTGGTCACAATATCCCGATTGGTTGCGCAACACTCAAGAGCACTAGTACCGTATCCTGCGTGACATCATCTCCAAATGACTGAAGTGATACTTCCGTCTTGACATCACACCCAATACACTACGACTCTCTGATAAACCCAGAAATGGTGTACACAGAACCGGTTAAAGTCCCCTACCACCAAGACCAAAGTTTATCGATTATCGTAAGTATTAGCGATGCAAGTCTCAGGTTAAGACTATACATACCTACCTCGATTTCGGCCTCCCATAGACACATAGTCATAATACCAATGGGATTCCGAGGGGTCTATCCAGAGCGAAGCTGTTTCCCGTACCATCGGTGAAACACGACCTCCTATCGCACTTGCATAAGTATCCAATACTTATATATATGAGAACTATGCCGTTGTGCCCTCACAAACGCGCACAAGTGCAATACTAGCCTATTCCGCATTATCGATGTCCAGTCTCGATAATACTACGGCTAGGGATATTTAATGATTAAACCTTCGGGGACTGATACTGTCTCATATCATTCTCAGTCCAGGTACTAATCATAGGGACCTCTCTTCATTTATATATCTATGGTGATCTAATCACTAATGATGAGAGTGCAATTTCCTTATTACATAGTTAATTTGCTACAACAACACAATGATCTGTGCAAATAGTGACGCTATGGGTCATATTATCCAACAGAAGAGAAATGGGAAGAAGAGCTGATGAAGTTGGATGGCCTGACCCTCGAGGAAAAGGAGGAAGAACCAGCTATGAAAGATGAAGCATCTTTAGAGGATGAAGATTTTTATCTCTCTGATTTATTTGAATGTATTCCTGCATCTGCTAGCAATAAAGACAATCATTTTACTTACTCGTCTGAGTATTTCTCTTTCAATTTGCATGACTTGAGTATATTCGATATCAGTTCCACCAGAACAAATGCATTCAACCTGTTTGTTACTATAATTAGTCCCAAGGAAAGATTAAGCATATGAAATACAACAAAATGAATATATATAATAAACTTGAAGCATGGCGGAATCATACTTACAAAGCTTTTGTGATGAAAAGATGAACAAAGGTTGAAGCTCCAAGATCCTTGAAGTTTCGGCCAAGAGGAGAAAAGAGTTGAAAGCTCCAAGCTTTGTGTATTCCAAGCTCCAAGGTGGTTTCCCTATCACCTCCTTTGATTCCTTGCTTGTGCTAGCAAAAATGGAGAATGAGAAAACAATTTTCTGCCTTGTATGAGCAGCTCACGGCGTGAGCAAGAGAGAAAGAAGAGGAGAGTGTTTCACTTTTAATTTTGTTCCCTTTGCATGCCAAAAACCGTGAGAGACAAAAGGAAATGAAAAGTGATATGATATCTAATACCAAAAGAATTTTTTAATGCAAAAAATCCTTCAAAACCGTACATGGCTTTCCCTCCAAAATGAAATCCATCATTTGCCATCATTACCACACTTTGAGATTAGAGACAATGTATCATCCCTCAAAGGTGACTAGATACATCCACCATCTATTCGTATTAAGTAATGAGATATCGCGATGTGATTTGCGGATATCACTCGATTCAAAATACGAATGTGTCCGCAAACACTTTCGGGCTCGGTTTCGTTAATTATGATTTAACGAATTTCCGTCGCGACGTGAATTAAATAATTACGCCTTGCGAAATTACTATTCAGTTCGCTAATGAATTAATTCTAAATTAATTCGTTTGCCCGAATTAAAATCCGATTTTAATTCCGCGTCGAAATCTAATTTCGTTTAATAATATATCGAATATATTATTTTATCGATTAATTCCAAATTAATCGATCTCTCTCTCTCTCCTAATAATGCATTTTATCCAAGATAAAGTTTCTCCGTTATTAATCCAAGATTAATAAAGTTCGAATCAAACATCATAGGTGAATCTTCAGGAAGCGACCCAAGAGATCTCCGGATATGTTGGCAGTAAATACGGTCGTTGGATAATCCAAACACGTACGTACCTCGTACTACGTTTTTACCGATTTACAAGACAAGGTTGGCTTCTAGCAATGCGCCATGCCTACCCAATTCTCCAGAATATTCTACTGGAATATTAGATCTATATCAAGCGTAGTATACCGTAGTATTGCGTACATCGATCCAGTATCGGACGATCACATGTTAGGCCTGGGGCTGGAAATGTGTCTGCCCCGTACGAAACATATATTGGACTGTTAGACAGTAATGACCCATAGCGTCACTATTTTGTAAATGATATTGTATTATTGTACAAAATTAACTATGTAGTAATGAAATTGCCTTTTACCGTTTTGTAATTTATTTACTTTGATATATAAATGGTAAAAGTCCCTATGATTAATTCCGGATTGAGATGATATGAGACAGTATCAATCCATAAAGGTTTAATCATTAAATATCCCTAGTCGTAGTATTATCGAGATTGGACATCGATAATGCGGAATAGACTAGTACTGTACTTGTGCGTGTTGTGAGGGCACAACAGCATAGTTCTCATATATTTGAGTATTGGATACTTATGCAAGTGCGGTAGGAGGTTGTGTTTTACCGATGGTACGGAAAACAGCTTCGCTCTGGATAGACCCCGCGGAATCCCATTGGTAGTATGTCTGCGTGTCTATGGGAGTCCGCTTCAGGGTAGGTGCATATGGTCTTAACCTGAGACTTGCATCGCTAGTACTTGCGACAATCAGTAGACTTTAGTTTTGGTCGTCCAGGGCTTTAACAGGTTCTGTGTACACCTCTTCTAGGTTTATCGGGAATCGTAGTGTATTGGGTGTGATGTCAAGACGGAAGTATCACTTCAGAAATATGGAGATGATGATCGCACAGGATACAGAACTAGTACTCTATAATGGTTGCAACCATCGGGATAATATGACAAGGTCAGGATTATCCGATTCAAAGAGACTAGTTACTTGATGTCCGATATATGTATCGTACGGGGCAGACACATCTCCAGCCCCAGGCCTTACATGTGATCATCCGATACTGGATCAGTATACACTATACTACGGTATACTACGCCTGTTATAGATCTTATATTCCAATAAGAATATTTCTGGAGAATTGGGTAGGCATGGCGTTTTGCTAGAGGCTAACCTTGTCTTGTAAATCGGTAAAAACGTAGTACTTGGTACGTACGTGTTCGGATAATCTGGCGGCCGTATTTACTGCCAACATATCCAGAGATCTCTTGGTCGCTTCCCGAAGATTCACCAATGACGTATGATTCAAACTCGATTAATCTTGGATTAATTACGGAGAGACTTTATCTTGGATAAAGTACTATACAAGAGAGAGAACGATTAATTTGGAATTAATCGTAAAATTATTATATTCGATATAATAATCGAAATTCGATTTCGACGCGAAATTAAAATTAGATTTTAATTCGGGCAAACGAGTTAATTTATAATTAATTCGTTAGCGACGTAAATAATAATTTCGCTAGGCGCAATTATTTATTTAAATTCGATTTAATAACGTCGCGACGTAAGTTCGGTATTTCGGAAATATCGAACCCGAACGCGTGAGTGCACGTGGCCCCACTTTCATTTGGAAACGTGTGGGGCCCACATGACACATGTCATTTTATGCATTATTTAATTGTTAATACATTGCATGGTGATAGTGTACAATACACTCAATGGTTTTGCATGGAGTTTGAGTGTTTGACACTCTAAGCCATTGCATGATTTGTGTCATAAGTTTATTATTAATTTAATAAATATTATGGTATAAATATAAATTGATTTTTGTAACAAAAATCATAACACTCTCTCCTATCCTCTCATGACCGAAACTTCACTGCAGTTTTGGCTCTCCATTTTTCTTCCATTTTCTTAAGAACTTTGTGAAGAAAGTGTATAAGTTTAGAACTTTAATACACATCTTTGGCTAGCACCATCAAGGGATCATACAAAGGTGTTATGGGAAACTAATCTTTGAGCTTGGAGTGATCAACAAAGCTTGGAGCTTCTTTTTCTTACCTTGGCCGAATCATCCAAAGCACAAAGGAGGTGGTTTTATTTCATCAACGAATCCGCAATCCGATCTTTGTGAGTATGATTCCGCCATACTTCACTATTGTTCATTCATTTATATATTTTTGTTTGCTCTTTTGATCTTGGGACAT
>SKCR01013893.1:0-11118 GCA_019454045.1 Zanthoxylum bungeanum
CGACATTCAAACATTTTCTGCCCTGGCGCTGAGACAGCCAACTGAACTCATGACTGATACAAACTGTCGGAGATGCACCCTCGGATCCCCATTCCCGTTGAACTTTGCCATATCCGGCATCTTGAAATGTGCAGGCAACTGTTCTTCAAAAGTCAAAGTGTCATAATCCAGCAAATCCTCATTCTTACCCCTCATCTTGCGGGTAACTGACTCAACCTGATCCCGAAGTTTCTGCAACTCTGTCTGAGACCCAGATACTTTGCCTGCTGCATACTCTGCCATATCATCATCAAAAGCGGGGATATCATCCCCCAATCTGTTCGGAGATTCCTCTTGTCTCACATCCCCAGAATGAACCCCGGCACGAGACCCAGCTATACCAGCCATAGCAGTAGTCAAAGCCTGCAACTGTTCAGTGATCTTGGCGAGACCATTCTCTAACTGATCCATACGGGACACCTCATTATCGGATTCACTCATACTTGTTCTTTTAGTGAGCCTGGTTCCTTCTCTAACCCAAACGGTATCTATGGTGTCTTTTAAGACACAGAGGATGTTAACAGGGTATATGTATGCATGATATGCATAAGAAATATATAACATATATTAAAGCAAAAAAAAATTCTCAAACAAATCGGCCTATTATCATTTTAGAAGCTTTTGGGACAACTGTCATAAGGGTGAACCCGTCCCAGTTTAAATGGCCCAACGAGTTCATGTCTTATGGCAAAGAGCCCAACTAAATCCAAATGATAATATTCCGAAAACAAGCACAAGGTGGCCCATCAATCACTTAGAAGCTTTTGGCCCAATAGTCATGAAATACGTTCTTATCCCAGTTTAAATGGCCCAACAAGCCCATATCCCATGACAAATGGTCCAATGGATCCAAACGGTGATGTTCCCAAACATAAGCATAGAAGGGAGATAATGCAAACATATCATAATAATTTTTACATAATGGCCCATCAACATTTCAGAAGCCTTGGGCCTAATAGTCATACAGTACGAACTTGCCCCAGTTTAAATGGCCCAGCAAGCCCGCATTTCTGACAATAGTCCAACTGCATCCAAATGAGGATGGTCCACAAGCATATACTCAAGGAAATAATTGCTACTTAACCATACAAACCAGTCTATGGGTGGATTTGCAAGAGTATGGACAAAGGCTCTCACTGGCGAAGGATAGCCCACAACTAGGTCTTCCACTCAAGGGTTCAAGCGACCAAGTGAGCGTATCCCTTTTTATACACTAAGGTACGTGCCAATGAGCTATGGTGTGTGACGGACTGTCAAATGGATTTCCCGTTGTAGATTCCCCAGAGGGAAGGTGGAGCGAGGCTCACTTAAATACCCAAGCCTCTTAGGCTCTTATCGCTTGGTGTCAGGAATAAACAACGAGTCCTCCAAATTAGTCCATCACAAAGGCTACGAGTAGATGGTCATGTAGGTATCCTCACAGCTTTTCCTTCTAGAAAGGTAGTAAGTGAAGGAAGACACCAAACCATTACCTAACCTCAAAGTGCCCTTGATTAAACCCTCACTTATCCACTATAGGCATGGCCAATTAAAACATAAATCCACTATTACAAGACAATATTTCGGGGCCAATTCTCATATCCCCAGTGGAGTCGCCAGACTGTAGGACACAGGACCTGGGCGACGCCGTTCCTAGGCTCGCGGCCTAGTTGGGAAGTACTGAATAACATGGAGTCGCCACCCGGTGTGAACCGGGACAAAGATTTAAGGCCGCACTCACCCCTCGCAAGGGAAGACCTCAAACCGTTGGGTTCGGAATGGTCCCTTACTTATGTCACTTGTAATGAAAGGATTCATGTAATAATTTAACTAAGCTTAAGTAACACTTATTTCCAAGAGTATCATGCTTCTAATTCTCATATGCAAAGTAAAACTTATGTGTACATTTTTACATATATCTCATATTTAAAATTGCATGCTTAACATATATCAAGATAGCAACGAACATACAACTTTACACATCACATTCAGGAAAACACAAGCACACACATTGACCATACAAGCACACATATGGGCACTTTTCCAAGCGGTACGTGGAATTGTAGCCCAAGTACAGACCGCACTACCGTCCATTCGGAATCGGCTACGGAGTTTACGTCTGGGTTTCCATCCGATATACCGCAAGAAATAATGCTCAAATGTTATCATGACATAAGCATACGAATTGTAATACATTGACATATTTGCATAAGAAAGATCAACCAATAGGCAATTATGCATGAATATAATAAAACAGACTCAGTTCAGTGCGTGCACGTTCGTGTAGCGTTCGTAAACGCGTTCGAACGGAAATGAAACAGAATGCTCACGTTCGAGTAGCGTTCGTAAACACGTTCGAACGGAAATGAAACAGAATGCTCACGTTCGAGTAGCGTTCGTAAACGCGTTCGAACGGAAATGAAACAGAATGCTCACGTTCGTATGACGTTTGTTAACGCGTTCGAACGGAAATGAAACAGAATGCTCACGTTCGTATGGCGTTTGTTAACGCGTTCGAACGGAAATGAGACCTGATGCATGATAAGGCAAAATGTATGCGCGTTCGAGTTGCGTTGTGAACGCGTTCGAACGGACACGGACCTGATGCATGAAATGGGATGCAATACATAAACAGAAAATAAAGGGGCGCGGCGAAGTACTGCCATAAAGGTGACCTTTCGGGGCTCTTGATCTCTCAAAGAGAGGACCTTTAGACCAACATACTAAGCCCATGCGCGTCACATCACACATACAAGAATATAACCAATCATATCAACCAAGTATGCCCGATTGAACACATCTTACATCCAATCTGAACACACATCAACCGGCGCGGCAAAGCATCGTGGTAAAGGGCTTTTAGCCCCTCCCCATAGGGGATCTCACATCACACTTACTAAGCCCATGCGCTCGATTGACTTATACATACGAAAATAAAGATAATAATATCAAACTAAGTATGCCCGATTGAACGTATCTCGCGTCCAACCGAACATACATCAACCGGCGCGGCGAAGTAGTGTCACGAAGGTGGCCTTTTCGGCTCTTTGTCTCCCAAATGGAGGACCTTTGGACTAACTCACTAAGCCCATGCGCTTGGTTGAATCATGAATAACTAACGACATATTGAATTCAAGTAAAGCAAACTAAATAAACAAGAGCAACACAACAAAAGAAAGATGGTGCCGTTTACCCAAGCGGTACGTGGAGTTGTGGCCCGAGTACAGATCATATTACCATCCATTCGGAATCGGCTATGAAATTTATGTCCGGGTTTCCATCCGATATACCGCGAGAGTTGACACATCTCTCATTCATCCGATACCCACAACATACATCATACACACAACGGATACCACAAATACAGAAAATATAATCAAAATAAATGACCAGAAAATAAAATGAGAATAAGTGTGAAAGATACCCTCAGGTCTAACCTTTTAAGTCGTCTCTCGGACTCACGTTCCACGAAGATCGGAAGGGGGTAAAGCTCCGCAACTTTTCTGGTCCGCTGGTTCAACGTCCTAGCTCACTGCTTCGCTGTTTTGCTTACGGTTCGAACTCCGTTCTGCTCCTATTCGGCTCCTGTTTTGCTGCTCACTGCACGGGCCACCTGTTTCAACGTTTTCAAAGAACTATTCCAAGTTTGTGTGGGTTCTTAGTGCAATTATATATGATTATTTTTAAGATTATCTATTTAGTTTTTATGTTACTGTTTTTAAGGATTTGGGCTGCTGTTTTAAGGTAATCTAGAGGTTGTTTAGGCGTGTTTTAGGGTGTGGTTTTGTGGTGATTTTCGGTGGTGGAGGGCTGCTGTATAGGTGGCTGTTACGGCTATGGAGGGTGGTGGCTTGTGGTGGTTTCTTTGTTTTCTTTCTTGTGTATGTGTGAAGTGTTTTTCTCTTTTTGCTTGTTTGGTCTTGGGTGTGTAGAGAGAGTCTAGAGAGATTTCGAGAGAGTTTGGGTGTGAATTATATGTGTCAAGGAGAGGAAGGCTTTGGTGAGGGATTGTTTATATAGAAGATGGCTAGGGTTTCACCTTTTCTCACAAGGAATAGATCTTGTTTCCAAATTAGGAGAGATGAGAAAGGTATACACAAGATTGAGGGGGGACAAGATATTTTAAATTAGGAAGTTGTAATATTTAATTTGTGTTGGTTTAGGAATACAAATTTTTATATTGGTAATATCTTATTAGATTAGGAAGTCAAATATATGATTGGCTTTAATTGGTTAGGATTGATTTTAATTTGGTATGATTATATTTTGATTTAGTATGTGATTTGTTTAATTTAGGCATGATTTTAGTTTAAGTTGGTAATTGTTTATTTTAATTGGTAAATGGTTTAATGTTTTATTTATGTTTAATATTTAAATTAATATTTATTTATTTAATTTGGGATGTGTTTTATGGGCTTTGGGGAGCTAAATGGGCTGGGCGTGTGAGGCTAGCAGCAAAACCAGAATTACCGACACCGTTCGAACGCTTCCTCGAACGCGACACGAACGCCCGCAATCTGTTTCCCGTTCGAACGAAGTAGCGAACGCAGCACTAACGAAGACAGTGAGCTTGTTTGTTCTGAATTTCCCCTTCCGATATCCGTTTCCCGCGGCTTCCGTGACTCAAAAGGTAGTGCCTCCAAATGAGGCTCATCATCGGGTTTCACATGCGAAAATGCAATGCCTACAACTGTCTCAAAATCAAAGACTATTACATGACTTCTGATTGACTCTGACTGGACTTTTTCTCTCTGACTTAGACTGGTGGACTCCATACCCTAGTGACTGTAACAGTATCCGTCCTCCCAAGCTTGTCATCCGAGAAACCTGCAAGACAAGAAAACTGGGAGTGGGGGGTTAGTTAGATCGTTGACGATCTAAGTGAGTGGACGATAAATTGAAATACTAATATCAAAACATTTAATTTTAAAACCAAAATGCCAGAAGAAATCTTTATATGAAAACTCTTTTCTATACTGTGTCAGAAATACCTTTATAAAACTCAACTTTCTGAAAACTACTTTTGAAGCTCTGGTTTCTGAATACTATTTCTAAAACTGATTTCTGAAAGCTGTATACTGAAAATCTGAAATCTGAAAACTGGTCTGTATCAGAGAAACTTGACCCATAGGGGCGTTACGTATCGTCGTCCCCCCATACACCTATCTGGAGCCAGGAATGCAAAACCATGACTCTGGGACATTACGTATCGACATCCCCCAAAGCATGCCACTCATGTCCCTGACACTGGTGGTCTTGGGGCGTTACATATAGCCGTCCCCCAAGCCACTGAACTAGAGCCCGGCGCTGATCCATGCTACTACCTGACCCTGAAATTAGGGTTTAGGGGTGTTACATATCGTCGTCCCCCTAGCCATGAACTAGGATCTGGGGCATACGTATCGCCGTCCCCCCAGTCCTCTACATGTGGACATATTCTCTGTCCGTCAATTTCAAACTGTATCAAGTTACATACTGGGATGGGTTTTTCCCTCATGCCCCGAAAAACATAAAACATGTTCTGAAAAGTATTTTTTTCTCAAATATAACTTAAATCATAAGCTTTTATGCAATAACTGTAATAAAAATGATCTATCGCCCTAAGGCATAAAAATTAAATCTGTTGCAGAAATAACAACATGATAATAAATTTAAAAGAGTAGTGTCCACTCACTGTTTTGGAGTTCTGCTAGCCTTTTATCACTTCGATGAAGAACATGTATTTCTTGTGATGATTTATCATCAGATAAACTAGATTAGAATAGACTAAGAAACACATAAGAGAATCAAATTAAAATTTACTTATTCACATAAGCGTTATCACTCTGAAGGTATCATACACATATCATGATGTATCATGAACATAAGAGTTTATACGGGACTTATAGGGTAGCCCATAACGCATTCGGGTGAAACTGGAATGGCTTGAACTGATTTGGTCTATTAATTGACCGCGCGTCGCGATGCATGGTAGTGCGCATTACGACGTGGATTGTCTAGAGAATTGCCGAAATTTTTGCCGGGTGCGTCGTGACGCACAAACTCTTCACGTCGCGACATGACTTGCACCAGAGGCGTTCCTGGGTAATTTTCCCAGATTGTGTCGCGACGCGGAGCTATCTGCGTCATGATGCAAGACCTAATTCTGGTCTTAAATCCATGCTTTCCTACATCCATTTACTTGACATTTAACCCCATACATTCACAAAAGCAATTAACCTCAACCTCACCCCGAAATACCATCAATATTATTCTCATTGCCAAATCATATCCAATCCTGTCATCTAGACTCAATCTTGTTTTCCAAAATCTAGCAAATTGGGGGTTTCTTACAACCATTACGTTCTCATCACTAAACCTATGTAAATATCAAATACTATAACTTAACAATATCTTCTATCAATAAATCATCAAAACATCAAAAATTCAAAACTTGGGTTAAGGTTTCCTTACCTTCTTTCTCTTGAAATTCTTCATTTTTCAAACCCCCAATGATTGCCAAGCTCTCTCATATTCTTTGTTTCCTTCTTCTTTTCTTTCATCTTCTTTTTTTCTTCTTCTTTCTCTTCTTTTTCTCCTTCTCATTCTCTTCTTTCTTTCTCCAATGTGTTCATCTTTCTTTCTTTCTTTCATTTTTATGATTTGTGAATAGTGACTTCTTTATATAGTTGGAGTTATTTGATATTTGGAAAGGAGGGGAAAAATGTGGAAAAGTGGAGAAGGTTTGAGATTCTTCTACTTAAGTCCAAAATTTACTATTCATCCAAATTTTGTTCTATAATTTTGACTCTCTTCTGCTCCGATTTTGGAAACATAATCAACGTGAAGGTTGTAGGTCTCGATCTCAGCTTTTCGACGATATAAAATTCATAGAAAGCAAAGTTCATATGAGAAGGTTACGGCCTAAATATCATAGGCTGTCCGTAATGAAACATCATAACGTCTAATATCGTGTTCTCGAAGATTTACCGATAGTCACCTCACGAGGGTATATATATTTCCAATTATAATTTATATTATGTGACACTTGTCTCATAGTGTATCAGTAGTCAGAATTCCCGGTCGTTACATGAATGATGTTTGTGGGTGTCGTCGTTGTAAGCCCTCATAAGACTATAACTCGTCCATTAGGGCCGCCTAGGGGTTTAAAGGCTTGTTGCATATGCTAAATACAATCTTGATCCCTACGAAAGTGGCCTAGTTAATTAATTTATTTTTTTGTTTATTTTTATTTAGTTTTTTGCTCGAGACTATCAAAATCTTAAGTTTGGGGGTGTTTGATAAGTGCGGTTTATACTCATTTATTCCCGCTCTCTTAGCTTATTATTTTATTAGATTCTGTATCATTAATGTATTTTTTAGTTTTTTTTTTTTATGTTTTATTGATAGGAAGTATTGGAACATGGACCTTTGAGCAAATGTACGTGTTTTGGGACCTTACGGATGCATCGAAAGCACGCGGGAATAGAAAAATACACAGAAATCATAGTCTGAAAATTTGGCCTGGCGTCGCGACTCCCAAACAACATCATCATACAAAAATCTCGAGGATTTGGTGTCGCGATGCCAATTTCGATGTCGCAACGCTGCAGTAGAAGCCCAAAAACATGAGAAATCATCATTCTACAAGTACAAAGACTCCAAGACTTCCCTATCAATATAAAAGCTCATCCAAAAACCTAAAGGAGGAGACTAATACATAACTAAAGTGTTGAAAATACATATTTTAGAGAGATCCAAGAGGAAGATTGAAGAGCGACAAGAGGAGTCGAAGGCGGTGACGTCCGTAGACGAAGGGATTCGATTCAGGTTTAATCTTCTTGTTTCTTTCTTTAAACTCTAATGATGTCTAACATCTTATTGACCATGCTTTCATTGTTTTTATATTTAGTCATGAACTAACTCTATTATTCTAGAGGATGATGTAGCTTATATTTGAACATATGTGTTGTTTGCCAAATTAATTGCTATAAAGTTTTAATTCAGTTTATTTATATTTTCTTGTGTTTAATGCTTCTAGTTTGTTAGCTACAAATTAAGTTGATTGCATGTTTAGAATCTATCGCTCGGGAGAGGGGGTATTGAATAGGATCTAGAGAATATAACCTATGAGATTTGTAGAGTTCGGAAGAATTTATAATCCTTTTGAAGTCGTTAACAAAAATCACAGAGCGTAATGAATTATTGAATACTAAATTTTTATAAGGATATCAATGTCAGTAATTGATAATGTTTTCACTCAGCACTCAGGAGAGGGAGTTAGAATAATTTAGGATTCTTGACTTATAAACAATGCAACTGAATAAGAATTAGTTGGCATAGCAAATACATAAGGGATAGCTAGGTGAAATCGGACTCTAGAATCTCTCTCATTTTGGTCTATCTTCATTAAACGTTTAGATTTATCGATTATTTAGTTTTTAGCAGTCTTAATTTAGATTATTTTAATATGCTTTCTAAATAAAGTTAGGTTTATCAATTATAGTACTTAGTGAGAATTTGATTACAATCCTTGTGGGTTCGACACTCCTTACTTATCTTTTACTAAAACTTGACACTGTATACTTGCGGTACGATAATATTGCAACAATATGTATAAGTAGAAAATTAATATTGAAAAGTTTGAGATTTGAATCTTTCTTTTTTATACAATTGAAAGTACTTGCTCATCGGAGGTACAAGTAATAGAATCTTGTATTCTATTTATTAACATATCTTTTCTACGATCCTGGGTAATAAAATTATTTCATCACTTGGTGTTTGACATCAGATGTTGATGTTTGTAGATAAGATTTGACTTATTGAAGTTAATTGTGAGAGTGATGAACTATAAATGAAACCATGTAATTAATTAGATGAAAAAACCATTAGACATCTTCCATATAAGTCCAATAGGATGTTAGAATCATTTGCGGAGTAATTAATACTTAATGGTTATGTTGTTTTCTTAACGAATAAAATTATCATATAATTTATAGTGGAATTGATATTTTATTTCGAATATGGAAGTTAGCATTGAACCATAGATCTAAGATTGTTCTTAACTTACTACAATCGAGTTTTGAACTTGATTAGGATTTTATTATGAATTGTTCATAAAATGGGTAAATTGTTTGCGCATAAAAAATGAAGTGAGTTTATTAAAGATTCGACCTTTATAGTTTGACAATGGGAAAAGTTATACTCATCAATTTGTTTTAGATTTTGGGGAAACTTATCTCTAGTTACACTAATGGAATAATCTGGATCTCTTAGTTAATGTTAATACTAGACTGTGTATTTTGGCTAGGAATACGAAGTGGCGTTTCTGAATGGTTTCTTTGGCGAAGAGATCCATTTGGATTTCTTTGTTTAAAGAGTTTCGTTGAGGAATGACTCTGGAGTTTGTATTCTACTAAGATCGCAATTTGGTATGTTAGGTTATAAAGCCTATTGTAGACTGAGATGAGTTTTCCAGAAATGTGTACTCTCTAATTTTGACATGAGTCGAATTGTCTGATTCTATCAAAGTATAGAAAATTCATATGTGACAAAAAGATTAGTGAGAGCATACAAATTTCTTTCTAATGTTATATATCCTAACAACATTTTCATTATTAAGGTAATAATGAGATGTTTGTGAGGTAAATGGTTTACTTGAGTCTTCTTATCTTCGTGAATGCAGTGGGAGTAATTTCTGTTATATTTGATATGAAACTATGAGACTAAAGAGATGTTTCCATTAGTTGTGTATTAGATACGATCTAATAAAGGACACAATATGACTTTCTGTGTGATATTTAGTAAAACTATTTGACAGTTAGTGTGTTTTTTATGTATTTAGTATTCATCTTTCGTAGATGATGATTCCCCAGTTGAAAGATAAATTGATTAGAATGTGTAGTCAGATTTATGCATCATAGGATGATGGCATACTGATTATTATATTATGTGTGATTAAAGATATCAATTTAGTTCGTAATTATTACGAGCTATTCTTATACGTTGTAGACTATAAGATGAAACTTGAAACATAGTCAATAGTATCTTTGAAATATTAAGAATGAGTATCGTATTTATAGAGATTATAGTCTACAATCATGAGGGTAGAATTAGATTTGAGTTTGATAGTGACAATAGATTATCTACGTCACATAGAGTCAGAAAAGATACATTGGGAGTTTCATGATTGATTCCATTGTGAAAGTGGAATTAATTATAACTTATAAAGTATTGACTTATGAAGTTGCATAGTGACCTTGTAAATTAGGAATTTTGATATTGATATCACATCTGAGAACTATTGATGCAGAATTTAGGGCCTACATAATATGTTTGATGCGGCCTAAGGGAAACATTCGGGATTGTTGGATAAATTCAAAATGTAATAGCGGACCTACTAACTTATGCCAACCTCTTGAGTGCTAGGTGAGCTTTTGAGGGTCATGCATATATGATACACATTAAGATATATATATATATATGATGTTATGGATTGGCACTAGAGTAAGTGAGAAAATTGTTAGGGTTGGTGCTCGGAGCGCCAATCCGGATCAAATTTATGTCTGATCCTTGAATACAAATAATTTATTTTTATATAATATTACGTATTTATGGTAGCACCTTTTTTTTTTATATATATTTGATATGTATATATTAGACAAAGACCCGATGATTTACAACGTAGTGCGCAGTTACAAATAGGTTGTAATTGATATTAGGAATCGTCACTATAAGTTATATATTATCAAATAAAGTTTCTGGTCAAGATTTTATTAGACGCTCGGTTACTAAAATTCGAAGAGATCGGTACATGTTGTATATCGAGACTTGGTTTGATGGTTTATCTTAGTGAAATATGAGTCTTCGGAGACTCGTATAGAAAATTAGACATGTCACACATTACGCAAGCGCACATATCGCTCAAGTAGTATAAAATTTATTGATCCATCGAGGACTTATGACCTACGTTACTAATTATTAAGACTAATTACCTACGAGTATCTAATTAAAATCAAATGTGATTTTGAATTGAATTTAAATTAAAGCTAAATGAAACAAATAAACTATGGTAATTTTAAAAGTAATCAATGAGAAGAAGACATTCAGGGTTGTGAATCT
>SKCR01013894.1:0-11153 GCA_019454045.1 Zanthoxylum bungeanum
TAAGAGAGGCTACCATGGCTTGCTTACCTTTAGCCTTAAGGTAGGTAAGGCACTTAGATCAAATATGCCAATATCATTCACATTCAAGACATTCAGAAGTAGTTGGGAATATATTTTTCTTCCTCACCCAACTTTTCTTAGGAATCTCTTTCACTTGAGAATTCCTAGTCAACACAGCAAGTTTCTCACTAAGGAATTTAGCTTGTTTGGTTAATGCTCAAACTTGAGAAACTAGATTTGAAGAAGCAAATCTAGGTGACCTATTCTTAGGCCTCTTCGTATGATTGTGCAACATGTATCACTTAAGCCTAATTTGTCAAGCCTTGCCACAATAATGGCACACAGGCACAAACCTCGGATGAGAACGAGGCTTACCCACAACACCTCTAGAACGATATTGTGGAACGAGACGAGGAACAAATGGAGGAATAACATGACTTCACTCAACAAGCTTCTTTCCTAAGTCCTGTTTAGGAGGGTTAGGCATAGCTCTAGATAATGATGCCTTATTACAATTAGGTTCAACACTAATTCCTAGTATGCGGTCTAGTTTCTTATTCCCACTGGAAAACACAGACAACTGGGTTCTAGCATCTTCAAGATCGGCCCCTAAAGTATGGACCCTATAAACTAAGCCTTTGTTTCTCTTCTCCAGGTCATCAACCATCAAGAGGCTTTGCTAAAATTTTGCTTGAGCTTTATTTTTTTCTAGCTCAACTAGTTTCAGCCTCTTATTGACCTCTAGATTTGAAGAAGCAAATCTAGGTGATATATTTTTAGGCCTCTTCGAATGATTGTGCAACATGTATCACTTAGGCCTAATGTGTCAAGCCTTACACAGTGATGGCACACAGGCACAAACCTTGGATGAGAACGAGGTTTACCCACAACACCTCTGTAACGAGATTGTGGAATGAGACGAGGAACAAATAGAGGAATAACAAGACTTCACTCAACAGGATTCTTGCCTAAGTCATGTTTATGAGGGTTAGGCATAGCTCTAGACGATGATGCCTTATTATAATTAGGTTCAACACTAATTCCTAGTATGCGGTCTAGTTTCTTATTCCCACTGGAAAACGCAGACAACTGGGTTCTAGTATCTTCAAAATCGGCCTTTAAAGTGTGGACCCTATAAACTAAACCTTTGTTTCTCTCCTCCAGGTCATCAACCATCAAGAGGCTTTGCTCAAATTTTGCTTGAACTTCATTCTTTTCCAGCTCAACTAGTTTCAGCCTCTTATTGACCTCTATGTTAGTCTTCTTAATAGCTAAACTCTCATTAAACAGTTCAATATAAGCTACCTGAAGACTTTCCTCATCTACAGACTCATCGAGAGAGACTTCTGAATCAGCATCATTAATTTCATTCTCTCTCTCAGCAGACACACTAGCTGTAAAGGCCATAAAATTACTCTTATTCTTATGAGACTCATCAAAAGTATGCCCACCTTCTGAATCACTAAGAGAGGTTGCCATGGCTCGCTTACCATTAGCCTTAAGGTAGGTAGGGCACTCAGATCGAATATGCCAATATCCTTCACATTCAAGACATTGAGAAGTAGTTGGAAGATATTTTGCTTCCTCACTTAAATTTTCTTAGGAATATCTTTCACTAGAGAATTCCTAGTCAACACAGCAAGTTTTTTCTAAGGAATTAAGCTTGTTTGGTTAATGAATAAACTTGAGAAACTAGATTTGAAGAAGTAAATCTAGGTGACACATTCTTAGACCTCTTTATATGATTGTGCAACATGTATCATTTAGTCCTAATGTGTCAAGCCTTGCCACAGTGATGGCACACAGGCACAAACCTCGGATGAGAACGAGGTTTACCAACAACACCTATAGAACGAGATTGTGGAACGAGACGAGGAACAAATGGAGGAATAACATGACTTCACTCAACAGGCTTCTTGCCTAAGTCATGTTTAGGAGGGTTAGGCACAGCTCTAGACGATGATGCCTTATTGCAATTAGGTTCAACACTAATTCCTAGTATGGGGTCTAGTTTCTTATTCCCCCTAGAAAACACAGACAACTGGGTTCTAGCATCTTCAAGATCGGCCTCTAAAGTGTGGACCCTATAAACTAAGCCTTTGTTTCTCTCCTCCAAGTCATCAACCATCAAGTGGCTTTGCTCAAATTTTGCTTGAGTTCATTATTATATAGCTCAACTACTTTCAGCCTATTATTGACCTCTATGTTAGTCTTCTTAATAGTTAAACTCTCATTAAACAGTTCAATATAAGCTACCTGAAGAATTTCCTCATCTATAGACTCATCGAGAAAGACTTCTGAATCAGCATCATTAATTTCATTCTCTCACTCAGCAGACACACTAGCTGTAAAGGCCATAAAATTACTCTTATTCTTTGGAGACTAATCAAAAGTATGCCCACCTTCTGAATCACTAAGAGAGGCTGCCATGGCTTGCTTACCTATACATTCAAGACTTTCAGAAGTAGTTACGAAGATACTTTGCTTCCTCACCCAAATTTTCTTAGGAATCTCTTTCACTAGAGAATTCCTAGTCAACACAGCAAGTTTCTCACTAAGGAATTGAGCTTGTTTGGTTAACGTATAAACTTTAGAAACTAGATTTAAAGAAGAAAATCTAGGTGACACATTCTTAGGCCTTCGTATGATTATGCAACATGTATCACTTAGGCCTAATGTGTCAAGCCTTGCCACAGTGATGGTACACCGGCACAAACCTCAAATGATAACGAGGTTTGCCCACAACACCTCTAGAACGAGATTGTGGAACGAGACGAGGAACAAATGGAGGAATAACATGACTTCTCTCAACAGGCTTCTTACCTAAGTCATGTTTAGGAGGGTTAGGCACAGCTATAGACGATGATGCCTTATTACAATTAGGTTCAACACTAATTCCTAGCATGCGGTATAGTTTTTTATTCCCAATGGAAAACACTGACAACTGGGTTCTAGCATCTTCAAGTACGGCGTCTAAATTGTGGACCCAATAAACTAAGCCTTTGTTTCTCTCCTCCAGGTCATCAACCATCAAGAGGCTTTGCTCAAATTTTTCTTGAGCTTCATTCTTATCTAGCTCAACTAGTTTCAGCCTCTTATTGACCTCTATGTTAGTCTTCTTAATAGCTAAACTCTCATTAAACAGTTCAATATAAGCTACCTGAAGACTTTCCTCATCTACAGACCCATTGAGAGAGACTTCTAAATCAGCATCATTAATTTCATTCTCTCTCTCAGCAGACACACAAGCTGTAAAGGCCATAAAATTACTCTTATTCTTAGGAGACTCATCGGAAGTATGCCCACCTTCTGAATCTCTAAGAGAGGCTGCCAAGGCTTGTTTAACTTTAACCTTAAGGCAGGTAGGGCACTCAGATCGAATATGCCCATATCCTTCACATTCAAGACATTCAGAAGTAGTTGGGAAGATATTTTGCTTCCTCACCCAAATTTTCTTAGGAATCTCTTTCACTTGAGAATTCCTAGTCAACACAACAAGTTTCTCACTAAGGAATTGTGCTTGTTTGGTTAACGCATAAACTTGAGAAACTAGATTTGAAGAAGCAAATCTAGGTGACACATTCTTAGGCCTCTTCGTATGATTGTGCAACTTGTATCACTTAGGCCTAATGTGTCAAGCCTTGCCACAGTGATGGCACACAGGCACAAACCTCGGATGAGAACGAGGTTTACCCACAACACCTCTAGAACGAGATTGTGGAACGAGACGGGGAACAAATGGAGGAATAACATGACTTCACTCAACAGGCTTCTTGCCTAAGTCATGTTTAGGAAGGTTAGGCACAGCTCTAGACGATGATGTCTAATTGCAATTAGGTTCAACACTAATTCCTAGTATGCGGTCTAGTTTCTTATTCCCACTGGAAAACGCAGAGAAGTGGGTTCGAGCATCTTCAAGATCGACCTCTAAAGTGTGGACCTTATAAACTAAGCCTTTGTTTCTCTCCTCCAGGTCATCAACCATCAAGAGGCTTTGCTTAAATTTTGCTTGAGCTTCATTCTTATATAGCTCAACTAGTTTCAGCCACTTATTGATCTCTATTTAGTCTTCTTAATAGCTAAACTCTCATTAAACAGTTCTATATAAGCTACCTGAAGACTTTCCTCATCTACAGACTCATCGAGAATGACTTCTGAATCAGCATCATTAATTTCATTCTCTCTCTCAGCAGACACACTAGCTGTAAAGGCCATAAAACTACTCTTATTATTAGGAGACTCATCGGAAGTATGTGTTGGAGATTCTAAGGGTCCCAAGGATCATAAATCAAGCATGAACATGTGTGAATACATTCGAGGAAGTTGCGGAATATTTACATCATTCGGTTGAGCAATGCGGAGGACAGTAAAAATGATTTTTCTTCCTCTCTTCACTGCTCGGCAGTGAGCAGTTCGCAGCCACTAGTTTCGGCCATTGGACCTCCTTCGTCAAGCTCCGAGCTTCATCGAACGGTTCCCGGCTCATGGGTGGGCTTCCCTATCACATTCGCATGTCTCGTAGTGTGCTAGCACTTGCGATTTTTGCCATAAAAATCCAACTCTTGCTTCCCTTTTCTTTCCATCATTCAGCAATTCACTACCTCACAAACAGAAGAAATTCAGCCCTCTAAGGGCGTGAGAGAGAAGGAGAATAGAGAGAGAGAAGAGTAAAAGTTTATATTTTTGTATTTGATTTTATCAAATCATATACCAAAATTTTGGCTAATAAAAAGTCAAACTTTTAATGCCAACAACCACCACATCACTCAATCACATCAATCAATCAATCACTTGTCATATCACTCAAAGTGACATGATTTGACGCTTGATGTGACGGTAGATGCGACTAGCGATTTGACACTTGATTTGATGTGTCGCACTCGAATTCGAAATGCGAATACACTCGCAAATAATCTCGGGCTTGGGTTCGCTAATTCCAAATTAACGAATTTTTCGTTGCGTCGTAATTAAATGATTACGCCTAGTGAAAGCACTATTCACATCGCTAAAGAATTAATTCTAAATTAATTCGCTAGCCCAAATTAAAATATAATTTTAATTCCGCGTCGAAATCCGATTTCATTTAATATATCAAATATATTAATTTACCGATTAATTCCAAATTAATCGTTATCTCTCTTTAAATGATATTTTATCCCAGATAAAATATATTCGCAATTAATCCCAGATTAATTTTCTCTCTCTTATAATTAATCCCAGATTAATTAAGAGTGCGAGTCATACGTCATCGGTGAATCTTTGGGAAGCGACCCATGAGATTCCCGGATATATTGGCAGTAAATTCGATCGTCGGACTATCCGAACACGTAATTACCTCGTACTACGTTTGTACCGATTTACAAGACAAGGTTGGCCTCTAGCAAAACGCCATGCCTACCCAATTCTCCGGAAATATCCTTACAGGAATAAAGGATCTGTATCAGGCGTAGTATACATAGTATTGCGTATTTCTGTCCAGTATCGGATGATCAAATGCGAGGCCTAGGGCTGGTATAGTGTCTGCCCCGTACGAAGCATATATCGGATTATGAGCAACTAGTCTCTTTAATATCGGATAATCATGACCAAGTCATATTATCCCGACGGTTGCAACCTTAGATAGAGAACCAGTTATGTATCCCTGCGCGATCATCAACTCCATATGACTGGAGTGACACTTCCGTCTTGACATCACACCCAACACACTACGATTCTCAATATACCCAGTATTGGCGTACACAAAACCAGTTAAAGCCCTGGACGATCACAACCAAATTATATTGATTATCGCAAGTATTAGTTGTGCAAGTCTCAGGTTAAGACCAAATACACCTACCCTGATTTCGGATTTCCATAGACACATAGTCATACTACCAATTGAATTCCGAGGGGGTCTTATCCAGAACGAAGCTGTTTCTCGTACCATCGGTAAAACACAACCTCCTATTACACTTGCATGAGTATCATATACCCAAATATATGAGAACTATGTCGTTGTGCCCTCACAACGCGCACAAGTGTAATACTAGTCTTTTACGCATTCATCGATGTCCAATCTCGATAATGCTCTGACTAAAGATATTTAATGATTTATCCTTCGTGGATTGATACTGTCTTATATCATTCTCAATCCAGGAACAAATCACAGGGAACTCCCATAATTTATATATCTAGGTGATCTAATCACAAATGATAAGAGTGTAATCTTCTTTGTCACATAGTTAATTTGTACAACAACACCATGATCTGTACAAATAGTGACGCTATGGGTCATAATTGTCCAACAATCTCCCACTTGGTCTATAGCCAGTCACTCGAGTGTCTTACACCCGAACTATGTACGGTTGGCTCAAACTACTGAGAAATTCTTTTGTCAGCGGATTTGCATGATTATCGTCTGATGCGATTTATACAATCATCACATCCCCACGATGTATGATCCGAACAAATTAGATGAATAGTTGAAGTATGTATCTGCATCATTGATGAGACCATTAATTCTTTAGCCTGTGCAGCTCAGCTGCTAACAGAACTATATGTAATCTAATTAGATTTGTTATCGACCCAGAAGACTTCTATTGTCGCTTCAGCTGCATCAATAACCCGTATTTGTTGTTTATTCGGTAACAGTATCTTGCTTGGAAGATTTCCAGCTCACTGTACCTTTATTCAAACTTTGTAGTACCGTTTGTGACTTATAGTCATTTTATCGATTAGGAAACTTGCTACAGTGATCCCAGTCACTTCAAGTTCTCATTCTCTATAGATTAAGACAGCATCCTCAGTTCTTTAAGACACTAAGTATGTTCGTAACTTCAATCCAATGACTATCATTTGGATTGGCCTGATTGTGAATCCATATGCTC
This sequence comes from Zanthoxylum bungeanum, assembly GCA_019454045.1. Lineage (NCBI taxonomy): Eukaryota > Viridiplantae > Streptophyta > Magnoliopsida > Sapindales > Rutaceae > Zanthoxylum > Zanthoxylum bungeanum. The sequence continues at coordinate 6,867 of SKCR01013894.1, forward strand.
AAAGCGTATGAGACACCAGGTCACGTATATTTTTCAATGTATGATTTCTCGGAGAGTTTTATCGAAAGCCAAGCTTTCGCCGATTGTTTATTATGGGAATATCATTTCCAAGAATGACATATTTTATCATTATTTATAGGACAGCCACTTTCAGTGCGCTCCCACTAACCCTCTTATATACACAAGAATCATTTCGTTTTGAATTAAATCATAAAGTATTATGATAACATCAAAACGACAATTCCAAGAACCTATGCTTGCTTCAATCCAAACATGGATCGAATAACCTGCAAACCTTGTTTGCTAGTTTTAATATGAAAAAACCGACAGGATGTTTTAAACATCCTCCAAAAGGTTTCCTTTTCAGGAAATCGATTTTCCCGTTCAGCTGACATATTTCACTAATGAAACATGCAACTTTAACAAGCATTATCCAAATGGATTTACCGTGGCAACAGGTAAAAGGTTGAATCGTAATCAACACAATGTTGATAAAGATACCTTTCCGCTAAAAGCCTAGCTTTATACGTTGGTATGTTGACTTCCATGTACGTCTTCCTCGAAGACTTATAGTACCAATAGGCACAATGCCTTGCGGTACATCAACTAGTATCCAAACTTGTTGATATACATAGAATCCATTTCGGACTTATGACACTTTGTCATAATAGGGAGTCGAGACCTTGTATCACTTCCTCATACGTAGTCAGTTGATATACCTCAATAAGATAGACATCCTTATGAGGTGAGATCAGAAACCCATACCACAGGTTGTTTTCTGACTCTCTCCGACATACGTGATTCTTGTGTATTCGAAGATTAATGGTATAGTTTCATCCTTGATGAACTATTTGAGTTCCATTAGGATCGGTTCCATGAATAGTATTACTCCGATTTTCATCGAGTTTTACTATCCTCCCACTTACCACTGCATATCAGTATTCCTCTTAGGAAAACCGCATGGTGAGCAACAATCTAATTGTTCTCAGGCGAGATGTATAAGTACAATACTTTGGTATCCCTATGATAACCTACAATTGGCACTTATCCAATTTGGGTTCTAGTTTGGTATCATCCAAACATATGCCCAGCATACCCAAATTATCAGAATGTGAAACCCGGTTTCTTTCCCGTTCATATCTAATATGATGTCTGTCAAACAGATAATTATGGAACCTTATTCAAAATAAGTTCTTGCACTGTTCAAAGCTTATCCGTTGAAGGAAATGGTAGCTCAGAGCGACTCGTGATTAACCTTAATCATGTCTAACATAATTCGGTTTATCCTATTCGGACACACCGTCACTTTGACGTGTTCCGGGAGGAGTCCTCATTTGAAAGAATACTTTACTCTTTCAAGTATATTAGAAACTTATTGCTTAAGTATTTTCCATTACGGTCTTACCGTGACGGTTTAATACTTTAGCCGATCGGTTCGTCTATTTCGTGTCGAAACTTAAAAGTTTCCGATTTGTGTTCTTCAAAAGAACACATAACCATTATGCGATGCCACATCCGTATAGGTCATGAAATATTCATATCCACCTCTAGCCTAGCTAGACATGGGCCCACTTGCTTCACTATGAACTAGGGCTAACAGATTAGTGGCATTTACACTTTTACCAAGTAAATATTGTTTTTAGGCACTTTGCCCAATAAACTAGATTCGTAGACTTTATTTGAATATGATCAAATCAGTCCTAGTATCCACTCTTCAAAAGTGTGGATATACGAGTCTTGTTTAATTGTATCCCAGACAACAATGCCACAATTAGTTTCTTCTGATCAAATCAGTTTGAGCTATTTGTTTGTCATGTTATATATTTGAGATTTTATTTATATTCAAAATATAAACTCTGTTATTCACATCTAATGTGTTTATCTCAATATCATCTTTATATAATAAAACACTTTAGTGTTCTAGAATATAAAGGTTCACCCGCAGCGGGTCAAACACTGATGTAGAGATAATGTATCTAGTCAAACTAGTTACATTATAACAATTTCCAAATTTAGGTACACGCCCGAAGGGTAGTTCCTAAACTTAGGTATCTACAGTTAAAACAGCGACTTTCATCCCATTTACTATTCACAGATTAAATCTCACTTGAAGTCAGTATCCTGTTCAAAACAGATTCTGACCATCAATGTCTATATATATATATATATATCACACTAAGTATCTAAAATCCAATTTTAATACTAGTAGTGAATACATTTTTGAAGTCAGAGCCTTGCTCGTTCTTCAATTCCTTCATGTCTGCTTTGTCCAAACGGCGGTCACGCTTCCACGATCCCGTTTGCCACATTTAGGCAGACATTTTGGGATATGTCCTTTATCTTCCTAGAAGATTATAATGATTTTGCCTTTGCCAGTTTCAACACTCCAAAAGCCTTTGGCCAAGCCTTGGCCATCTAGAATATCGAAGTAAAGTGCGACTAGCGCTACTTGCCTAATTGCAAAGTTTGACTTTATCTCCTTGAGAATAGTCATTAACTCTCCAAGAGTTATTAATTGCAGTACTTCTAAAATCTAAAATAGATCTTTGAAGATCCTTCAATTTCTTTATCATACTTTAAGGATCTAATCCTTAGTTCTGATTCAGAAATTAAAGAGTCTACTGCGGTAAGTAATGGATTAAGCACTAAAGTTATCATCACATAATCTTCCAAAGATTATGCTCTACTGTTTGCTTAACTCCGGGCTTAGGCCTAATATATTATTTTATCAAATAAAATAACTTATTATTTTTCCAGGACCATCCTGAAATTATTCCCAATTTGAAAATTAAACCATTTAAACACATTTTCCCTAGGATTATGTATTAAACGTCAATCTTTCAATTTATATCTTGATTTTAATAGTCCAACTATTTAATCAACGATTGAGGTACTATTTATTATAATGATTACAACAGTCCAACTATTTAATCAACTATAAATTAATAGATTATATCAATTATATTGATTACTATAATCCAATTATAAAATCAACTATAAATGAATAGTTTGAATATATAGTCCAACTATTTATTAAAACAACAATTTAAATATTAGTGCAACTAACATTTAATTTATTTGACAAATGATATTTGTTTGAGCGCGTATGGCGAGTAATTGAACGAGTATTGCAAATTCAATTCTTACCTCCCACTATTTTTTGGCAAGCCTCTACCCTCTGTCGAGTACTCGGGAACCGTGTTTCCTAGTGGGCTAGGATCCCGTTAAATATCACACAATCTTGACTTTGGCCAACAAATTGTATGATAATTAACTAGTTAGATCTCTAAGATCGATTGGATCCAATCCAATTCCTAGATCCGGTAGGGGGACATCCAAGTCCGGAACATATATCTTATATATGCCAATACATCCAATGTATTACCTAACCTTTTTCCTCTGAACCAACTAAGCCTTGGCTTTGGCACAACAAACTTAGTGATCCCAGTTAAGCGCGACCCATTGACCATGGAAAGCTTCGTAATCAATGTCGATGGACAAGAAGTGGTCTTGACTTTGGCCAAAAAACTACAACTTGGACAAGACACTGACATGTAACAAAGCCTTCGTGATTCAAACACATCCTCGACGGACAAAGTCCTTGACTTTGGCCAATAAGCCAATGCCAGTCTCGGATCTTGAGTGAGAATCACTCAATGGAAGGAAAGACGCTTAATATTTTGTGAGGGTTTTTTCGAGTGCAATTGGCAACAAATTTATTATCTTTGTTAAGGTCTCATCATCATACACCATTAAACATGCATTCTAAACACATAATAAAGCGCATATGATAAAATGATAATGATATGCGGATGGATACTTTACACAATGATCCTAGAACAAATCTCTCTCTTTCTCTCCCGCTAGCACATGTATCACTTCTACCCGTTACACTACACTTCTAAAGAAACCTCATTTACATTGAGGGGATAGGTGAGAAGAGAATACAAAGAATATGGAGGTAATAAGGCTGGACACGCAGGTCCAATTAATAAATCAAATTTATTACAGTTCACATTCTAAAATTGTCGCACCACATCTAATATCCATCCGATATACATTATTCATGCATCGCAACCATGTATTCACACAAGCATGTTATCAATCAATCTAATCAAATTAATTAATCTGATAATTAATGATCATCCAATGTTCAAACAAACAATTGATTTTGCTCGAGTCAAACTCGTTTTACGAATAAGTACTTAAAGTATGAATTCTCTAATTAAATTAACTACATCATTAATCCAATTTAATATGCATTCAATTCTAATTCGTTATTTAATT
>SKCR01013895.1:0-11125 GCA_019454045.1 Zanthoxylum bungeanum
TATTTGCTTGTGCTTTTGATCTTGGGACATGGATTATTAATTTTTCCAACATCCTGACCTGGTCATATTGTCCCGACGGTTGCAACCTTTTATAGAGTACTAGTTCTGTGTCCTGTGTGATCATCACCTCCATATGTCTGAAGTGATACTCCCATCTGACATCACATCCAGTACACTACGATTCTCGATAAACTCAGAAGAGGTGTACACAGAACCGGTTAAGGTCCCCAACCACCAAACCAAAGTTTACCGATTGTCGCAAGTACTAGCGATGTAAGTCTCAGGTTAAGACCATATACACCTACCCTGATGCGGCCTCCCATAGACACGCAGATCATACTACCAATGGGATTCCGCGGGGTCTATCCAGAGCGAAGCTGTTTTCCGTACCATCGGTAAAACACAACCTCCTATCGCACTTGCATAAGTATCCATTACTTAAATATATGAGAACTATGCCGTTGTGCCCTCACAACGTGCACAAGCGCAATACTAGTCTATTCCGTATTATCGATGTCCGATCTCGATAATAATCCGACTAGGGATATTTAATGATTAAACCTTTATGGATTGATACTGTCTCATATCATCTCAATCCGGTATTAATCATATGGACTTTCGCCATTTATATATCAAAGTAAATAATATTACAAAACGGCAAAAGGCAATTTCATTATCACATAGTTAATTTTGCACAATAATACAATATCATTTACAAACAGTGACGCTATGGGACATAATGTCTAACAAGATGATATTGAGATAAACACATTGGATGTGAATCACAGCATTTACATTTTGAATATAAATAAATCTCAAACATATAACATGACAAACAAGCTCAAACTGATTTGATCAGATAAAACTAATTGTGGCATTGTTGTCGGGGACACAATTAAACAAGACTCGTATATCCACCACTATTGAAGAGTGGGTACTCAGAACAATTTGATACCAATCAAATAAAGTCTACGAATCTAGTTTTTGGGCAATGTGCCTATAACACATTTACTTGGTAAAAGTGTTAATGCCACCAATCTGTTAGCCATAGTTCATAGTTAAGCAAGTGGGCCTATGTCTAGCTAGGCTAGAGGTGGATATGAATATTTCGTGACCTTTACGGATGTGGCATCGCGTTATGGTTATATGTGTTTCTTTTGAAGAACACAAATCAGAAACTTTTATAGTTTCGACGCGAAATAGACAAATAGATCGGCTAAAGTATTATACCTTCACGGTAAGACCGTAATAGAAAATACTTAAGCAATAAGTTACTAATATACTTGAAAGAGTAAAGTATTCTTTCAAATGAGGACTCCTCTCGGAACACGTCAAAGTGACGATGTGTCCGAATTGAGTAACCAAATTTTGTTGGACATGATAAGGTTAATTATGAGTCACTCTGAGCTACCATTTCCTTCAACGGATAAGCATAAAAAGTCTAATAACTTATTTTGAATAAGGTTCCATAGAATCTGTTTGGCAGATTTCATATTAGATATGAACGGGAAGGAAACTGAGTTTCACATTCATGATAATTTGAGAATGCTAGACATATGTTTGGATGATACCAAACTAAAACCCAAATGGATAAGTACCAAATGTAGGTAATCCTAGGGATACCAAAGTATTGTACTTATAAAAATCACTTGAGAACAATTAGATTGTTGCTCACCATGTGGTTTTCCTAAGAGGAATACAAATATGCACTGGTAAGTGGGAGGATAGTAAAACTCGATGAAAATCGGAGTAATACTGTTCAAGGCACCGAATCCTAATGGAACATAAATAGTTCATCAAGGATGAAACTATTACCATTAATCTTCGTATACACAAGAACCGCGTATGTCGGAGAGAGTCAAAAAACAACCTGGGGTATGGGTTTCTGATATCACCTCGTGAAGATGCTAATCTTTTAAGGTATACCAACTGACTACGTATGAGGAAGTGATACTAGGTATCGACTGCCTAATTATGGCAAATTGCCATAAGTCTGAAATGGATTCCATGTATATCAACTATGTTTTGATACTAGTTGATGTATCGCAAGTCATTGTGCCTATTGGTACTATAAGTCTTCAAGGAAGACGTACATGGATGGCAATATACCAACGTATAAAGCTAGGCTTGTAGCGGAAAGGTATCGCTATCAATATTGTGTTGATTACGATTCAACCTTTTAATTGTTGCCATGGTAAATCCATTTTGATAATGCTTGCTAATGCTGCATGTTTCATTAGTGAAATATGTCAACTGAATGGCAAAATCGATTTCCTGAAAATGAAACCTTTCGGAGGATGTTTAAAACATCCTGTCAATTTTGTCGTACCAAAACTAGCAAACAAGGTTTGCGGGTTATTCGATCCATGTTTGGATTGAAGCAAGCATAGGTTCTTGGAATTGTCGTTTTGATGTAATCATAATGGTGTATGATTTATTTCAAAACGAAAATGATTATTGTGTACATAAGAGGGTTAGTGGGAGCGCACTGACAGTGGTTGTCCTATAAATAATGAAATAAGTCATTTCTTGGAAATGATATTCCCATAATAAAATCAGTGAAAGCTTGGCTTTCAGAAAACTCTCCGAGAACTCGTACACTGAAAAATATACGCGACCTGATGTCTCATACGCTTTGAGCATATGGATTCACAAACAGGCCAATACAAGTGATAGTCACTGGATTGAAGTTAGGAATTGTTAGACATTATGTCCCATAGCGTCACTGTTTGTAAATGATATTGTATTATTGTACAAAATTAACTATGTGATAATGAAATTGCCTTTTGCCGTTTTGTAATATTATTTACTTTGATATATAAATGGCGAAAGTCCATATGATTAATACCGGATTGAGATGATATGAGACAGTATCAATCCATAAAGGTTTAATCATTAAATATCCCTAGTCGGAGTATTATCGAGATCGGACACCGATAATGCGGAATAGACTAGTATTGCGCTTGTGCACGTTGAGAGGGCACAACGGCATAGTTCTCATATATTTAAGTATTGGATACTTATGCAAGTGCGATAGGAGGTTGTGTTTTACCGATGGTACGGAAAAACAGCTTCGCTCTGGATAGACCCCGCGGAATCCCATTGGTAGTATGTCTGCGTGTCTATGGGAGGCCGCATCAGGGTAGGTGTATATGGTCTTAACCTGAGACTTACATCGCTAGTACTTGCGACAATCGGTAAACTTTGGTTTTGGTGGTTGGGGACCTTAACCGGTTCTTTGTACACCTCTTATGGGTTTATCGAGAATCGTAGTGTACTGGATGTGATGTCGAGATGGAAGTATCACTTCAGACATATGGAGGTGATGATTGTACGGGCCAAATTTGGGCCAAGGGCAATTTTGTCCTTTTACTCCGGGCCCAAGTTTCTACCTCAGAAGGAAGCCCGATGATTAAAGTGAATATTGCCCTAGAGATTCATAAGCCCAAGCCCAATGTGGAGCCACGTAGCGCCCAGGCTCATTAATGCCACCCACAAGCCATCCGTTCCAACCTGCAAGCAGTAATGGCACTTCATTAAGTTGACTGTTACTATGTTCTAAACGGGCAAATAATCAAAAGATAATCAATAAAGGCACACGTTACTGCACCATGGATATTTAAGGAACATGACTCGAAGAGGAAGGGGGCTGACCAACATCCAACTTCTAGCTTTCCTACCCATAGCTCGGGACATTCTCAAGCTCGCCACTCCTGCCACTTATCGCCCTCACGCATCATAAGGGAATCAAGGTAATACTGCCTTTGATCTCCATCCTACGCTATTTATAGCTCATCTCCTTTACTGACTTGAGCGTCGGAGTGCCCCCGGCACCCACACACCGGTGGGCAGTACTCCCGCTCACACTACATCTTTGTTTTGCAGGATCGTTAATGCCCCCAACCTACAAATTCTCGATTGTGGACCTCGGGCGAAAACCAATATCCACAATTTGGCGCCGTCTGTGGGGATTTAGCGATTCTTAGCAAGCAAAGACATCTCTATCTACGACTCTTTCACACATAAAGATCCATGGGTTGATCGTCATCAACCTCTTACTACATGTGAAATGATGGTCATCTTCCTTAGAATGCATGGATTGCCTTCAGCTCCATACTACATGAATGGGTTGTCTCTTATGGATTTATATAAGAAACAAGTACTTGGCGTGAAGACGGTGTCCCAGTCGACGTACCCGAATATAGACTTGGCGTGGACATCGTGGTTAACATTACCAGGTATGTCTTGCACCTTTTAATAATGTCTCAGTCGACGTTAGAAAGGCATGTGACTTATAATAGGTGTTATAGTGTAAGACTTGTTATGGATGTCCCAGTCGATACTGCACTATATAACTTGAAAATGATTATGGGTGTCCCAGTCGACATCAATAAGTAGCTTGTGACTTATGATAGATGTCATAGTTGATACCACAATTTATAGTATGAGACTTGCTATGGTGTCCCAATCGACACTACATTTACAACCTGAAAATTGATAAGGGAAGCACATTCGACATTTGCATTGAGGCATAAGACTTGTTAGGGATGTCACTCGACATCAGCGTATTAGAAGATGACCCAATTGTCATTATTATATATAAGGCTTGTCATTTGCTTGAAATTCCATTCGACACTCTACATGTGAGGCTTATCACTTGTTCGAGATCTCATTTGACATGAGATGTAAGAAGTCCTAACTAGATGGTTGAGGTTCATCCCACACGACAAGGAAAAGCTGCTAACTAGAGGAAGAAACACCATTCGACACTACAATAAAATAGTTTGGTGAAAATGAAGATACAACGAGTTGGCATTCCACCCGGCACTACGAGGATTTAGTCTAAGCTTAAGGAAGATCCTTCAAATAAACACACATCATGAGGTCAAACAACCAGTAGACTAAAATCGAGCCAATCATTAAATTCCCAAGTAAGCTCATCCCCAGACATGTTGGTGGACTAACTAGAGTAATTCAATTCACCACAAGGAAATATTATCTTATCCTCCATACGACAAGCTGGTTTTCATCAAGAACAGAACATTTCCCTTCAGTGGGACCATCAATATGAAGCTTGGAACTTGTTATGAATAAACTAGTCGATGTGTGACATGGCACCTGTAAAAAGCCTCAGTCGACGCTTACATCCGAGGCTCAACACTTATCAAGGATGCAACAAAGACCAAATCTAGAGACATAGGAACATCCGTTTCCACACTATCAAAGTGTAAGAGCAAGAAGAAGCTTGAAGCGACAGCAGTAGCAATTCAAATTCATCTTCTTCAGAGGTCCATACTCAACAAGACTTCAGAACCAAGTGTCACGACTTGAGTTAGAACGCAAGAATGCAAAACTATATAAGCCAACCAAAAGGACCCAGATCCGACGGAGCCATCACCTCGCCATTATACCCGGTATAACAACCTAGCAAGCATAGTATCATCCACTCCAAGCGCAATGCCCACAAATACAGACCCGAATAATGAACCAGCTCACCAGTCGCATAGACGCTTGCCTTCTCCCTTTCAACTGGACTGCTTTTACTAGCACCAGGGCATAGCCCTTTTCTGTTAGGACTGGAGGCGATTTCCTGCCGGGACTGCAATGAATACATATTATCCCTTACATATACAGTTTCAGAAGAACCGACCTTCATTTATCATAGATTGCAAAACCACTCTCCTTATCATAGTTGGCCACTACTAAAGGTATCACTGAAGCTTGCAGCATTTCTGAAGCACCCGTCCTCATGTACACGAAACGTGGGCCCTAGTTGATTATGCTCCGCCCAATTTCGATCTGCCCTTTAATGCCTGTAGTCGCGTACCCAATTAAAATAAATGTGTGATATGCTCCCTTCTATGGCGTGAGAGTTTGATTAGTTTGGCTCAAAGCCTTATGAATCGACCAAAGGTAGGATCGGTTTGAGCTTGCGAAAGCTCCAAGAATGGCTTAATTATGTTCGTTTTCAGGTTTTTGTTAATAAAGCCTTTGTGGCATTCTCTCAAGCAGTTGGCATGCCTTATTTGGTTCTACGTGTGGGAGCAATAGACCAAACTTTATATCCCCACTACATCAATTTGCCTTACATACAAAGTTCCAGTTTATTACAACAAAAAGGGGACGACAGAAGAGAAGATGCCGCAGCCTCGGGAATCCTGATGTCTTTATGTGTCTCGGCTGAGTCCTATTTAAACTTGTGCTCTGGAAATGAGGATTTCGTTACGATCGGACATATTCTTAGGGCTGATCACGGTAATTTGGCTTGCCTCATTCGACATCAGGACGCTTCTCTTGCAGCAATTGATGTGGGAAAATTGTTTTAGCTGGAATTTGCTTTGGCAATTAGAGGACTCCTTTTTGTATCTTCGTCTGCCTTTGAACCAGGCTTTAAAGATTGGTTTAATAGCTTTACTCTGTGCTGGGCCGACTTAGCAGGCTGGCGTGCGAATAGTTTCGGCAGATGGGATCTATCTATGAGTAGGCTGCATTACACGTGTGGATATTTTCTTAGGCCCAAGTTTTTCACGTGAGGGCCCAGGATGATTGCAATATGGCAATTAGGCTTAATTGATTCGGCTGATACATAAACTTTTGACGTAGCCCATTAAATAATACAAAACACCGTGTAGACTATCACCAAGTCTAGTCGACCTCTTTCAGCTCAGGAACACTATGGAACGCAGTTTGGCTTCTCCACGGTGGAGACTCGAGTCGACAGGCGCATTACAAGAAACAAGCCAAGTCCCACATGTCGAACGCACACTAACATCGCTTGAAGAAATATGCCCACTTGAATATGCAGCTTGAGGTCTCGGGCCTGTCAGCTGGCCCACTCTCTCATGCCTCAGCTTTCTTTGCTAGCCCACTCGATCAGCCTATGAGAATAGACTCTACACGCTGAAGATGAGCAAGCCGTGTAGCCCATGCGTGCCTTCAGTAACGAGCATGCCTCCACCAACTTACATATTTCCAGCCGACGTTCATGCAGCTGATTAATGTGAATGTCCCCTGGCCAGCCTGCATACTTCCAGCCAATGGGCATGCCCCAGCCGACACACTTATATCTCCCTTGGACTTCTGTCAAGACCAATAGAGTGAAGACTTCATTAGACCTATACAAGGTCCTTTCGACCAAATGCCCTCACTAATCTTTGTCAAGTCTTGCAGTAAGAGAATTGTAGAATGGGGAATGAAGACCCTCATGGACCTTCATAAGGTCAAGTAGGATGAAGATCCCTATGAACCATCATCTGTTCCAGACGACATTAAAGACTCCTCTGGTCTTTGACCGGTAGTAGTATGGAGGTTGTCCTGACCATCATCAAGTCCAGTCGACCGGGGACATCCCCCATGGACTCATGTCGAGTCAAGTTGTAGATATGGATTACACATGTCGTATGACTTATATCTTCCTGGACTCATCAAGTCCAGTCGACCGGGGACATCCCCTATGGACTCATGTCGAGTCAAGTTGTAGACATGGATTACACATGTCGTATGACTTATATCTTCCTGGACTCATCAAGTCTAGTCGATCGGGGACATCCCCTATGGACTCATGTCGAGTCAAGTTGTAGACATAGATTACACATGTCGTATGACTTATATCTTCCTGGACTCATCAAGTCCAGTCGACCGGGGACATCCCCCATGGACTCATGTCGAGTCAAGTTGTAGACATGGATTACATATGTCGTATGACTTATATCTTCCTTGGCTCATCAAGTCCAGTCGACCGGGGACATCCCCTATGGACTCATGTCGAGTCAAGTTGTAGACATGGATTACACATGTCGTATGACTTATATCTTCCTGGACTTATCAAGTCTAGTCGACCGGGGACATCCCCTATGGACTCATGTCGAGTCAAGTTGTAGACATAGATTACACATGTCGTATGACTTATATCTTCCTGGACTCATCAAGTCCAGTCGACCGGGGACATCCCCCATGGACTCATGTCGAGTCAAGTTGTAGACATGGATTACATATGTCGTATGACTTATATCTTCCTGGACTCTCAAGTCCAGTCGACCGGGGACATCCCCTATGGACTCATGTCGAGTCAAGTTATAGACATGGATTACATATATCGTATGACTTATATCTTCCTGGACTCATCAAGTCCAGTCGACCGGGGACATCCCCTATGGACTCATGTCGAGTCATATTGTAGACATGGATTACACATGTCAAGTGAATTTTATCCTGAATCTTCATCTAGATCAGTCGACCGGGGACATCCCCTATGGACTCATGTCGAGTCATATTGTAGACATGGATTACACATGTCAATCGAATTATATCCTGAATCTTCATCTAGATCAGTCGACCGGGGACATCCCCCATGGACTCATGTCGAGTCAAGTTGAAGACGTATATACCATATCGTATGACATATATCTTGACCTTCATCTGGTTCAGCTAACTGGGTACTTCCCTAATGACTTATAGAGTCAAGTTCATGATCTTGACCTTCATCTAGCTCATTTGACTGGAACATCCATGATGGATCATGTAGATTCAAGTTCATAACTTGACATTCATTCGGTTCAACCAATAGGCAGCATCAACACTCGAGTATGCCTACAAACTATGGCCTCGTCCCAGGCGACACATGCGTCAAGTACTCTCCAAGCCAATGACTCATTGACTTAGAGAGTAGGGGACAAACTGTACGGGCCAAATTTGGGCCAAGGGCAATTTTGTCCTTTTACTCCGGGCCCAAGTTTTTACCTCAGAAGGAAGCCCGATGATAAAGTGAATATTGGCCTAGAGATTCATAAGCCCAAGCCCAATGTGGAGCCACGTAGCGCCCAGGCTCATTAATGCCACCACAAGCCATCCGTTCCAACCTGCAAGGAGTAATGTCACTTCATTAAGTTGACTGTTACTATGTTCTAAACGGGCAAATAATCAAAAGACAATCAATAATGGCACACGTTACTGCACCATGGATATTTAAGGAACATGACTCGAAGAGGAAGGGGGCTGACCAATATCCAACTTCTAGCTTTCCTACCCATAGCTTCAGGACATTCTCAAGCTCGCCACTCCTGCCACTTATCGCCCTCACGGCATCATAAGGGAATCAATGTAATATCTGCCTTTGATCTCCATCCTACGCTATTTATAGCTCATCTCCTTTACTGACTTGAGCGTCGGAGTGCCCCCGGCACCCACCACACCGGTGGGCAGTACTCCCGCTCACACTACATCTTTGTTTTGCAGGATCGTTAATGCCCCCAACCTACAAATTCTCGATTGTGGATCTCGGGCGAAAACCAGTATCCACAATGATCACGCAGGACACAGAACTAATACTCTATAAAAGGTTGCAACCGTCGGGACAATATGACCAGGTCAGGATTGTCCGATTTTAAGAGACTAGTTGCTTGATGTCCGATATATGTTCGTACGGGGCAGACACATTTCCAGCCCCAGGCCTAACATGTGATCGTCCGATACTGGATCGATGTACGCAATACTACGGTATACTACGCTTGATATAGATCTAATATTCCAGTAAGATATTTCTGGAGAATTGGGTAGGCATGGCGCTTTGCTAGAAGCCAACCTTGTCTTGTGAATCGGTAAGTAAGAACGTAGTACGAGGTACGTACGTGTTCGGATTATCCGACGACCGTATTTACTGCCAACATATTCGGAGATCTCTTGGGTCGCTTCCTGAAGATTCACCTATGATATTTGATTCAGACTTAATTAATCTTGGATTAATTGCGGAGAAACTTTATCTTGGATAAAAGGCCTTATTTAGAGAGAGAACGATTAATTTAGAATAATCGATAAAATTATTATATTCGATATAATAATCGAAATTCGATTTCGACGCGAAATTAAAATTAGATTTTAATTCGGGCAAACGAGTTAATTTAGAATTAATTCGTTAGCGACGTAAATAATAATTTCGCTAGGCGCAATTATTTATTTAAATTCGATTTAATTAACGTCGCGACGTAAGTTCGGTATTTCGGAAATATCGAACCCGAACGCGTGAGTGCACGTGGGCCCACTTTCATTTGGAAACGTGTGGGGCCCACATGACACATGTCATTATATGCATTATTTAATCGTTTATACATTGCATGGTGATAGTGTACAATACACTCAATGGTTTTGCATGGAGTTTGAGTGTTTGACACTCTAAGCCATTGCATGATTTGTGTCATAAGTTTATTATTAATTTAATAAATATTATGGCATAAATATAAATTGATTTTTGTAACAAATATCAAAAATAACTCTCCTCTCTCTCGCACAATGCCGTGACTTCCATTAGGGCAAAGAAGATTTGATTTTCTTTCTCCATTTGCTAGCACATTGAAGGATCAAAGGAGGTGATAGGGAAACCATCAAAGAGCTTGGAATACACAAAGCTTGGAGCTTCAACTCTTCTTCCTCCCTTGGCCGAAACTTGAAGCTTGGAGATTCAAAGATTTTCTTCATCACTTCTCATCACAAAAGCTTTGTAAGTATGATTCCGCCATACTTCATCTTTTAATATATATTCATTGTTGTATTTCATATGCTTAATCTTTCCTTGGGACATATAATAGAAACCAACAATGGTATCATGGAGCCATGGTTTAAGCATGAAATACTTTAGGTTAAAATTTGGGTAAAATTGATTGAAGCATGTTCTTGTGAAATTTGATTAATGAGTATGCTTACATGTATATAGAATGATGTTATATGGAATCAATTTGGAAAAATGCATTGGATGATTTTTCCCCAAAAATGTAACCTTGGCCGAATGGGTATGAACATTGGATGTATTGGAATTTTTTGTGTGTACAAGATCATTGGATGACTTAAAACGTATACGGGACGTAGATTAGTAATTCAATCGGATTGAAAAACAAATCGACACAAAATTCTCACTTGGCCGAATGATAATGGACATGAAAATAGACTTGTTTTTTGTTCAAATTAATGTTGGACATATGTTTTGAACAATAGATGATTAATAAATTAAATGGGTTTTTTGAAATATTTGGTTTAATATATTAATCTTGGTTTTACACTTTAATTATTGGACTTTAATGTTTGGAATATTAAAATTTAATTAATGGGCTTAATTGGTGAATTGGGCTTTTAATAT
>SKCR01013896.1:0-11139 GCA_019454045.1 Zanthoxylum bungeanum
AAAATAAAGCCTGCTTCTCCCAAGTTTACCATGGAGAATTTTAATGAAAGCCAAGTTTTCACCGATTATAGTATGGGAATGTTATTGCTAAGAAGCAATACATCATCAACTTATAGGACATTCATTGTCAGTGCACTCCCACTAACCCTCTTATATACACAAGAATTACTTTCGTTTTGAATTAAATCATATACCATTATGATTACATCAAAATGTTGGTTCCAAGAACGCAATTCTTGCTTCAATCCATATATGGATCAATTTAACTTGCAAACCTTGTTTGCATGTTATGGCACGATAAAACCGTCAGGATGTTGCATACAAACATCCTCCAAAAGGTTTCCGTTAAGGAAATCGGTTTTGGCATCCAGCTGTTATATTTCATAAATGAAATATACAGTTATTGTAAGCATTATCCGAATGGATTTAATCGTGGCAACAGGTGAAAACGTTTTGTCGTAGTTGACACTATGTCTTTAACGATACCCTTTATGTACAAGCCTAGCTGTGTACATTTGTATGTTGCCATCCCTGTATGTCTTCCTTGAAGACATATATAGTACCAATAGGCACAATGCCTTCTAGTACATCAACCAGTATCTAAACTTGGTTGGTATACATGGAATCCATTTCGGACTTCATGGTAATTCGCCATAAAAGGAGTCGATACCTTGTATCACTTCCTTATACGTAGCCAGTTCGTCTTCCTCAATAAGACTGAGGTCTACATGAGGTGAGATCAGAAACTCATACCTCCCAGGTTGTTTTCTAACTCTCTCCGACGTATGTGGTTCTTGTGTATTCGAAGATTGTGGTACAGTTTCATCCCTGATGAACTGTTTGTGTTCCGTAAAGGAGTTGGTGCCTGGAATAGTATTACTCTGATTTTCATCGAGTTTTACTTTCCTCCCACTTACCACTGCATATTGGAGTTCATCTTAGGAAAATCGCATGGAGAGCAAAAATTACATTGTTCTCTTGTGAGTTGTATAAGTACTATACTTTGGTTTCCCTAGGATAACCTACAAATAGGCACTTATCCGATTTGGGTTCTAGTTTAGTTTCATCCAAACGTATGTCTAGCATTCCCAAATCTTCAGGAATGAGAAACCCAGTTTATTTCCTGTTCATATTAATATGAAGTCTGTCAAACAGATTTTACGAAACCTTATTCAAAATAAGTATTGCACTGTTTAATGCATATCCCCAGAAGGAAAATGGTAGCTCAGAGCGACTCATCTGTTTAAGTATTATCCATCATGGTCTGATCGCAATGTTCCGATACTTTACCGGTCTGTTTTCTTACTTCGTGTCGAAACTCTATGATTACTCAAAAGTTTCTGACTTGTGTTTCATAAGATACATATAACCGTAACGCGATGCCACATCCGTAAAGGTTACGAAGTACTCATAGCATGCCACAAGATCTCTAAGCGTGATTCGTGTGTGAATAAATCAAGAAGTTTGCGGAATAAACTTACATTGATCGGCTTTGAGTTTCAAAACTTTCATGGATGTTGAAGCTTCCAAGCTCTTGAGTGAGTATCCATATCACCTTCTTTTTGACTCCCTTATGTGCTAGCAAGAACAAGTGGAACAAATTTTATCTCTCTATAGAAACAAATTTGCCCGAGAAAAAATGGAGCAATCGGCTGTTACAAAGAAGCAGAGGCCATTCGGCCATTTCCAAGGCAAAACCATTTTGCAGGCCATTCGGCCTTTGCTTATTTTTTTGCCAATCGGCCTATGCTGTCTATTTCTCAAAGAAAATAGTGGCCAAAAGGCTGTTCAATAATTGAAGCCAATTCATGGCTTTAACTTCTCGCCAATGCTCTTAAGAGAGAGAGCAAACAAATGCCATTTTTTTTTTAATTGAAAAGCAAAAGCCACTTATGCTTGTATTTAAAGCATTTTTGTTTGAAAAGTCAAAAGTAGCACGATTTATTAAATGAAAATTTCAGTGGCCATTTCCTTTTCAAACGCCCAAAATCCATTCGGCCAACAGACAACAAAGGCCATTCGGCCTTTAACAAAATAAAGACCATTCGGCCTAAATTCCTTTTAAAGCCATTTCGGCCAAGATTGCCGGGGAGAGAGTGTTTAATATCCAAAATTAAATATATATTGAGTGTTTCACAAGACTCCACCAAAACCTATCACTAATGTCAGTCAACAAAAATGACTAATGATGTAAGTGAAATGGACCTCACTTTAAATTCAAAATTCAAGTGGGTTTGCTCAACACACTTCGGGCTCGGATACGTTTAATCCGATTAAACGAATTTTCCGTCGCGGCATAATTAAATCCAATTTAATTAAATAATTATACCCAGTAAAATTATTACGAAAATCGCTCGCGAATTAATTCCAAATTAATTCGTTCGCTAAAATTAAAATCCAATTTAATTTCTCGTGGAAATCCAATTTCAATTAAATATCTAATATATTATTTAGCTCAATTAAATAAATTAAATAGTAAGATCTAATTTAACTATTAAATTTATTTTATCGATTAATTCCAAATTAATCGCATTCTCTCCTCTCGACGAATTTAATCCCAGATAAATTCTCGACGCAATTAATCCCAGATTAATTCTTTCTCTGATAACTAATCCCAGATTAATTATTGCCGTAATTAATCCCAGATTAATCTTTCTCTCTTTATTAATCACAGATTAATATTGTTCGAGTCAAACATCATCGGTGAATCTTTGGGATGCGACCCAAGAAATCCCTGGATATGTTGGCAGTAAATACGGTCATCGGACTATCCGAACACGTGCGTTCCCGGTACCACGTTTCTATCGATTTACAAGAAATGGTTGGCTTCTAGCAAAGCACCGTGCCTACCCAATTCTCCAGAAATATTCTTCTACGGAATACATGATCTTTGTCAGGCGTAGTATATATAGTATTGCGTATTACGATCCAGTATCGGATGTCACATGCAAGGCCTGGGGCTGGTGTTGTGTCTGCCCCGTACGAAGCATATATCGGATCACAAGAAACTAGTCTCTTTATGATCGGAAAGTCATGACCTAGTCATACTTCCCCGATGGCTATAGCACTTAGAGTACCAGTTCTGTATCCTTGCGTGATCATCATCTCCATATGACTGAAGTAATACTTCCATCTTGACATCACACCTAATACACTACAATTCTCAGTATACCCAGAAGAGGCGTATACAGAACCTGTCAAAGCCCTGGACGACCAAAACCAAAGTATACTGATTGTCGCAAGTATTAGCGATGCAAGTCTCAGGTTAAGACCAAATACACCTACCCTGATTCGGACTCTCATAGACACATAATCATACTACCAATGAGATTCCGAGTGGTCTATCCAGAGCGAAGCTGTTTCCGTACCATCGGTAAACAGAACCTTCTATTACACTTGCATGAGTATCCAATACCCAAATATATGAGAACTATGTTGTTACGCTTCCATAACACGCACAAGTGTAATACTAGCCTATTCCGCATTATCGATGTCCAATCTCGATAATACTACGACTAGGGATATTTAATGATTAAACCTTTATGGATTAATACTGTCTCATATCATATTAATCCGGAACTAATCATAAGGACTTTTATCATTTATATATCCAGGTAATCCAATTACAAATGATAAAAGAGCAATTTCCTTTGTCACATAGTTAATTTGTACAACAACACCATGTTCTGTACAAATAGTGATGCTATGGGTCATAATTGTTAAACATTCATCCATTCACACAAGTGCAAATGAGAGAAAAGAAAGAGAGTTCAAACATTCAAGATTATTGTGAGAGTGTTTGAAAGAAATTCCAAAAGCGAAACACATTTTGTGACACATTTATTCTCTAAATTGTTTAGAGTTGATCTTTCTGAGTGAAGCCCACTCTTCGGTTTATTGGTTTCGAGTCATAGTTCAGAAGATCGGGTGGTTAATCCAAGTGTTGGACATCAAAGGAAACTCATCTACATCAAATGACCAAAATCCATTCTCCAAGAGTTGGAGGATTTCGGCTACAACATATTGAGAAGGAAAAAGAAAATTTTAAAGGTCCATACCAGAACCGGTGCCCACATTAGCAACTTCCGCTGTGCTAAGGAAAGTTGTTTCCTATATATGCACCTCTACAATTAAATTGTCTATCTGTCATATCATTCATTCTATCAAACCTTTTATCATGCCTTTTTTATTTTTTGGATAAGGTAAGTATGTATTAAAAAAAAAGATAAAAGCACATGGGCATACCCTATACAGCTAGGGAGGACAGACCCTCATAGCAACAGAGGAAAAAGCTAAAAAAGGGGCAAACCCTATAACGTTAGAGAGGACAAACCCTCCTAGAAAAACTTAAAAAGCTACAAAAAAAAACAACACCATCAGAAAATATCATCAGGCAGACGCCAAGAAAGGTGAAGCCATTTGTTATCATAAGATGGTTTCACCTTCCGAAGTAAACTGGCACGAGTCCAGACAGTAAAGACAATATCATAAAAAATAGCACTGGCAGGGTGATGGGTCACATAATGCATGCAAGCATTCCTCTCCCTCCAGATGTAGTAAACTGAAGCAGCAAATGAAAGCCGAACAAGAAGATGACACAACGAGGCACTTATGAACTGATACATCCACTCAACAGTCTGCACCCAATCACGGGAACTCCAATCTACCCCACACAAAGCCAGCAAAGTAGTCCAAACGAATAAAGAGAAGTAGCATTGGAAGAAAAAATGATCAATATCCTCACCTGAACAACCACAAAGGACGCATCACGAGCATGAAGAGATATCGAAGCTCATAAGATGATCTTGGGTACAAAGACCACCCTGAATACTCATCCAAAGTAGAAAAGAATGGCGCAAAATAGCTTTACTAAACCAAACAATTCGGTACCAGTGAATCAAAGTTCCCCTCATCTTCATCGCATTTCAAGCACTAGACATTAAAAAGCTTCCTTTACTGTTGTCCTCCCAAACTAACTCATCCTCCCTCAAACCAGAAGTGCCTGAAAGAAGGAACCGAGCCAGCTCAACAAGGGCTGCTGACCTAGCAGGGTGCCAGCGCCAAGAAGAGTAGGAGATAATAGTAGCAACTATAGCCATCAATCCAAGCCAGAGTCATAAATAACTCTCTCACCTAATGTATCCACAATCAGACTCAACATATGCTAGTTATCAAACCACAGCAACATTTTATCACCATTACCAATCCTAAATCTCATTCTTCGACGAGAAGAACGAAGCTCCAGAATCATCTGCCAACTCCAATAGCAATCTCTAGGATACGACACCTCCTAAAACCTCCGACCCTGAAGCAAGTAAGACCGAACCTAAAATCGACCAGGAGGAGATCTGACCAGAGCAAAGAAACCATAAATGTTTAACAATATCCGCTCTATTCCAAGTTTCCAAACTCTTAATCCCCAATACCCCTCTTTCAAAGGTAAACAAACAGTACTCCAAGCCACTCTCGCCCCTGAAGAAGTATGCTCACTACTGTTCCAAAGAAAAGATCTGAGAGTCGACTCAACCTTCTGAATAACATACATAGGAAGAATGAATAAAGAAGACCAATAAACTTAAATAGAAAACAAAACCGCCTTAATGAGCTGAAGCCGCCCTGCAAACGAAAGAAACCTGCTACTCCAACTCTTGGCATGCCTGACGATATGCTCAACAAGAGAAGTATAATCCGAAGCCCGAAGCTTAGTAGAAATCAAAGGAACTCCCAAATAACGAACTGGGAGAAAACCCTCTTGGAAACCCAACAAATGAAGCACATGATCCTTTAAAGAAGGAGAGATACCAGAGGAGAAAATATGACTCTTAGTAGGAATCGGGACCAATCCAGATAAGTCTATAAACTTCCCAAGGCAATCATTGATCAAAGAGACCGAGGGAGCATCCGCCTTACAGAAAATCATAAGGTCATCTACAAAACAAAGATGTGTGAGTGTGTCTTTAGAGCACCCCCAATTAAACTTAAAAACCCGATCACGAGTCATAGTCTGAAGTAAGTCCGTGAGAACTTCCATTGCCAAAATAAAAAGATAAGGAGATATAGGATCCTCTTGTCGCAAACCACGGCCCCATGAGAAAAAACCATTCAACTCCCCATTAATAGACACAGAAAACACAGTAGAGGTAATACACTTCCAAATCCAGCCCACCATCCTCTCAGGAAAACCAAAAGTTCGCAAAACCTCAACCATAACATCCCAATGGACAGTATCATAAGCTTTCATCAAGTCAATCTTCAAAGCACATATAGGGGTTCCACCACTCCGATGGTAATTCCTCACCAATTCCTGGCACAATAAAATGTTATCGAAGATACGCCGCCCCGTAACAAAATCAAATTGATTAAAGCTGGCCACTGAAGGGAGCTGACCACTTGAAGATAGTGTTACAGCTTGAAATAGGTCAAAAGTCCTTAACCTGGGAAGGGTTGGGGATTTTTGGAATCAAAGCAATAGCAGTGGTATTAACCTTCTTCAAGAGACGCCCTGAACAAAAGAAAACATGAATAGCACAAAGAACATCATCCCCCACAATACTCCAAGTCTTCTTAAAGAAACCCGAACTAAACCCATTTGGGCCAGGAGCCTTATTATCCTTCAGAGAAAACAAGACAGACTTAATCTCCTCATACAAAACCTCCAGGGCAAGAGTCTCCTCAGCTCAGCAGATACATACTTAGTGATGGAAGAATTGAGAACATCCCTATCAATTTCCTACTGACAAGGTGTAGGTTAACAGGACCTGGGCGACGCCATTCCTAAGCTCGCGGCACTAGTTGGGAAGTACGAAATAACATGGAGTCGCCACCCGGTGTGAACCGGGACAAAGATTTAAGGCCGCACTCACCCCTCGCAAGGGAAGACCTCAAACCGTTGGGTTCGGAATGGTCCCTTACTCATGTCACTTGTAATGAAAGGATTTATGTAATAATTTAATTAAGCTTAAGTAACATTTATTTCCAAAAATATCATGCTTCTAGATTCATGTACATACATCAACAAGTTCATCATAACATGCAACATCACATGGCAATCTCATGAACATATTTCAATCCTATGATATGGAAAACTAAGAACAACCTAATCATGTTTGAGTACTATCTCATGAACCTATTAACCAAATAACCTGCTAACAGCATAATCATGCTTGAATACAATCCCAAGAACACATGGAATAGATAAATACAGGAATACAAATAATACGGTTGGCTATATAACACAAGAAAGATCAACCAAGAGGCAATTATGCATGAATATGATAAGACAGACTCAGTTCATTGTGTGCGCGTTCGTGTAGCGTTCGTAAACGCGTTCGAACGGTAAACAGAAGGTTCGCGTTCGTGTAGCGTCCGAGAACACGTTCGAACGGAACCAGACCTGATATATTATGAAACTAAGAAGTGTGTGTGCGTTCGTAGCGTTCGTAAACGTGTTCGAACGGTAAACATAAGGTTCGCATTCGTATGGCGTTTGATAACACGTTCGAACGGAAATGAAACAGAATACTCTCGTTCGTGTGGCGTTTGTGAACGCGTTCGAACGGAAATGAAACAGAATGCTCACGTTCGTGTGGCGTTTGTGAACGCGTTCGAACAGAAATAAGACCTGATGCATGACAAGGCAAAATACATGCGCGTTCGAGTTGCGCTCGTAAACGAGTTCGAACGGGAACATATCTGATGCATGAAATGGGACGCAATACATAAACGACAAAATAAAAGGGGCGTGGCGAAGTACTGCCGTAAAGGTGGCCTTTTAGGGCTCTTGATCTCTCAAAGAGAGGACCTTTAGACCAACGTACTAAGCCCATGCGCTCGACTGAATCATGCATATATAGAATGGAAAGAAATAATACTAAACATAGTGTGCCCGATTGAACGTATCTTGTATCCAACCGAACACACATCAACCGGCGCGGCAAAGCCTCGTGGTAAAGGCTTTAGCCCCTCCCCATAGGGGATCTCACATTGCACTTACTAAGCCCATGCACTCGGTTGAATCATGCTACATAGAATGAAAAGCAATAATACTAAACATAGTGTGCCCGATTGAACGTATCTTGTATCCAACCGAACACACATCAACCGGCGCGGAAAAGCCTCGTGGTAAAGGGCTTTAGCCCCTCGCCATAGGGGATCTCACATTGCACTTACTAAGCCCATGCACTCGGTTGAATCATGCATACGAAAATAAAGACAATCATATCAAACTAAGTATGTCCGATTGAACGTATTTCGCATTCAACCGAACACACATCAATCGGTGCGGCAGAGCATCGTGGTGAAGGATTTTAACCCTCCAATTAGGGAACCTTTCATCGCACTTACTAAGCCCATGCCACTCGATCGTATCATACGGGAATAAACAACATGCAGAATTTAAATGACAAGAATTAAATAAACCAAAGCAACGCAAAACAAGAGAAGGTGCCGTTTACTCAAGTGGTACGTGGAGTTGTGTCCCAAGTACAGACCGCACTACCGTCCATTCGGATTCGGCTACGGATTTTACGTATGGATTTCCATCCTATATACCACAAGAGACAACACTCTTCCATTCATCCAATACCCACAACACGCATCCATAAACGACTCTCATGTGAATACAATTTAATAATAAAAGAAATGAATATAAACTAATGAAAAAGTGCCCTCAGGTCTAACCTTTTAAGTCGTCTCTCGGACTCGCGTTTCACAAAGATCGGAAGGGGTAAAGCTCCGCAACTCTTCTGGTTCACTGCTCTCGTTCGTTGTCTTAATGTTTTGGGTCGTCGTCCTCCGTCTTTTGCTGCTGTTTTGACTCCGATTTGCCGCCGCTACTACTGTTTTACTGCTGTACTTTAGTTACTATTTTTGGGATGTTTTGGCTACTGTTTTGGGTGTTATTTTCGGTGGTGTTATGGTGTGGTTCGGGGGCTGTTTTATGTGTGTGTTTAGGGCTGCTTGGGATGTGTTTTTCGGTGAGGTGATGGGGGTTCTTTGGTTTGTGATCTTTTTGTTATTGAGAGTGAGAGAGAGTTGTGTCTATGAGCTTGGGTGTTTCTTATGTGAATGAGCTAGCTCTGAGAAGGTTGATGAAGGGTTCTTTTTAGGCAAATGGTTAGGCTTGACAAGGAAAGGGATTTATTGGCTTGGATAAGGGAAGTCAAAGATTGAGGGGGGGACAAATCTTGGCTAGATAGGGAAGGTTGAATATTTTAGTTTATGTTGATTAGGCATACAATATTTTAAGTTTGGGAATAATATTTGGTTGATTGATTTTACTTGGTATGATTATATTTGATTTGTTTAGATTAGGCATTTAGTTTGTTGGTTGATTTTAATTAGGCATGCAATTTCTTTAATTTGTGTAAGTATTTTATTTAATTTGGTATATGATTTTTAGATTTGTTTTGATTTCACCATGTGTTAAATATGTGTATAAGTAAGCTTGGGCGGTGTGGGCCAAGGTTTGGGCGAATTGGGCTATCTTATGTGAGGCTAGCAGCAAAACCAGAATTACCGACACCGTTCGAACGCTTACTCGAACGTGGCACGAATGTCCGCAATCTGCCTGACGTTCGAACGAAAGTAACGAACGCAGCACCAACGAAAACAGTGAACCTTGGTTTTTCTGAATTTCCCTTCCGATGTCCGTTTCCCATGACCTCCGTGACTTAAAAGGTAGTGTCTCCAAAATGAGACTCATCATAGGGACTTATGTGTAAAAATGCAGTGCCTACAGTCGCCCCCACTTTGATGGGACTTGTGTAATGTGTAAACAGTGACAATCCTATCAAAGTTATTGCAATGCATTTTCACTTACTGACTCGCCAGCTGCCACTTGACTTACCATGTGTTGAGTTGAGTTGATTTGGATGATGAGGTGCTGCGAGCCCTGGTTCATTCTCGAACCGTGCTGCGATGTGGTCCATTCTCGAACTGTGCTTCCATTCTTGGAGTGCCATTCCAGATTGTTCATTCTCGAACTGTGTTAAGATGAGGCTTTATTCCTCCCGAGCCTTATTCCCGAACTGCTGAGGTGAGGCTTTATTCCTCCGAGCTTTGTTCCCGAACTGTGTTGAGATGAGGCTTTATTCCTCCTGAGCCTTATTCCTGGACTGTTGAGATGAGGCTTTATTCCTTAGGCTTTATTCCTGGACTGTTGAGATGAGGCTTTATTCCTCTAGGCTTTCTTCTTTCAATTATGTTGATTGTGGGCTTTGTTCCCGAATGTTGTAGAGAATGAGCTTTGTTCCCTGACTGTGTTACAATGTGGGCTTCATCCATGAACTGAGCTGAATGCCGGCTTTCTTCCTGAATTGTACTGAATGTGGGCTTTATTCCCGACTGCACTGGGATGTGGGCTTTATTTCCGTACTGAAGCTGAAGCAGGCTTCTTCCTGAATTGTACTGATGCATGTGGGCTTTATTCCCGAACTGCACTGAGTGTGGGCTTATTCCCGAACTGTGTAGATGAGGCTTTATTCCTCGGCTTTATTTCCGAATTGTTGAGATAAGGCTTTATCCTCCGAGCTTGTTCCCGAACTGTGTGAGATGAGGCTTATTCATCCGAGCTTTGTTCCCGAACTGTGTTGACATGAGGCTTTCTTCCCCTTGAGCTTTGTTCTCAAACTATACTGACATGAGGCTTTATTCCTCCGAGCTTTGTTCTCTGATCTGAGCTGACTGTGTGGCTTTGTTCTTGAACTGTATTGAATGCAGGCCTTCTTCCTGAACTGAACTGAATGTAGGCTTTCTTCCTGAACTGCATCTGAGTGTGGGCTTTATTCCCGAATTGAAATGGCATGAGGCTTTCTTCCCCTTGAGCTTTGTCTCAAATTATACTGACATGAGGCTTTCTTCCCCTTGAGCTTTGTTCTCAAGTTATACTGATATGAGGCTTTCTTTCCCCTTTGAGCTTTGTTCTAAAAACTATACTGACATGAGGCTTTGTTCCGGATTGTACCGAATGTAGGCTTATTCCCGAGCTGAACAAATATAGGCTTTCTTCCTGAACTGATATGGGCCTCGCTCGATCTTGATACTGATATGGGCCTCGCCCCCAAACTGATATGGGCCTCGCCCCTCGAGGCTTGACATGGGCCTCGCCCCCAACCTAAAGATGATGTGGGCCTCGGCCCT